>CACRXK020017764.1:0-10403 GCA_902702795.2 Paramuricea clavata
TTAAGTCATAAGAATTTTTTATATTTATAGTAGTTAGCACACGGCCTATTGGAAGATCACTTTTTTTCTGGTTGTTTTTGTAAATAATATATTTTTAATATAATGTGAAATAGTACCGTGTTTAAATAAAGTTGAAGTTGAAGTTGAATCCATTTAATAAAATGCAACATTTTTTTGTTTTAATGAAAAAATCAGTTATTTTCATGAGAATGATTTGTTATTCCATCTCAATTTTTTTAATCTCCAATCGCAATAACGTAAAGTATTATTACCCGCGAACCAATGAGTCAAATTTAAGAAACAACCCACTGTTAGAAAGCTGAATGGCTACGCTTTAAAATGAATGTAAACTTTAACGTTTTCGAGATCGGAAGAGCTTGTTTAGCAATTTACATTTCAGTCGAGGATTGCGCATTTTTTGATACACCCTGTATAATTGATAAATGTTGTATTTCCATTGTTAATAGTATTAACATTCCTTGTCTCTTGCGCATTATACTTATCCATTATTAATAGTGTAATAGCATAGTTGCCCGGGTTTCTTTTGTTTCAACAGGGTCGATTACTAACTAATCGCCCGCTACAGCGGGCGATTAGTTCTTGCGCATTATACTTATCCATTATTAATAGTGTAATAGCATAGTTGCCCGGGTTTCTTTTGTTTCAACAGGGTCGATTACTAACTAATCGCCCGCTACAGCGGGCGATTAGTTCTAATCGCCCGCTCGACCAGGCGATTAGTTCTAATGTTGGCGTTGAAGTTGTTGCATCATTTAAACTACGCTCGTGCAGTCTCCGATTTTATACTAATATATTTATCGATTTTGTTGTAGTACGTTAAATGATAGATTGCGCATGCGTAACCGATTAAAGAGTAAAAAGTGCGCATGTGCAACAAGCTTTTACATCCCACAAGCAAAGAACCAAATGTTATAGCTTAATAAATTAAATTCGCTGATTGCAAGTAGGGCATGGTTGTTTACCATTTACATGGAAATTCCGGTTGTTCCATACGGAAAATAAATGGAACAAGCATATTTCGACGGCCCAACCGGAACTTTTCCGGAATGAACGGTTTGTTTGAAAAGGTTGTCCTCTCTTACCGATTGGAACGTTTCAACCGGTAAATGTTGTTCCATTTACATCTTTTTTATTTTTTCACCAGTTCCAGGCTCCTCTCGATATAACAATTGAAATTATTAAATGGAAAGCACATAATCCGAATGGGATTTTCTATCCGAAATTTCGCTTACCATTAGTACAATTTCAAACCGGATGGGTTTTACATGTAAATGGTAAACAACCCATGTTTGTCCATTTTCAAATGGGAACTTAACTATGCTATTACAAACTAATAGCATGTCTTTTCGGGAAATTAGTGATTAAAACATGACCTCTTACCCTCGGCAGTTTTGCGGAATCCCCTCTGGTTTCGCCCTCGGGATTTAATCACTAATCTCCTCAAGCCATGTTATTACTTATAATTATTAACTGTGAGTCATCCAAGTTATTACTCTAGAAGTGACCACACTTGACTTTGTGTCTAAGAATATTACAAAATCCGCAAATTAACTTTAGTGACAATCGCATAATAACTAAATGTGTGCAGGTAGCCCTAGCTGCGGGTCACATTATACATATATTGTCGGAGAAATAAGCCGTCGAATGACCCATAATTACTTAATTTTTATTAGCTACTATTGTTTGGAGTGCTCAGGAAATGACCTGTTTCATCACAGAGAACTGTTTTCTTAATTTTAGATAATAGAATATGTTGTTACATATATGCACGCGATTGTTACAATATAATAAAATATGATTTTCACAACCTCGGCGGCGTAGCCCTGGCGGCGGCGTAGCCATGGTAAACGCTGGTCACGTGACTGCAATATTACGTAATTGTTACTTTTCTGAACCGGTGGGGTAAATTCTAGAGGTGAAACTCAAAGACAAACAGTTTTTATCTCCGAAATTCTTCAATCTTCCCTGTGAATTTTGCATTTCAAGCTTTTCTCAAAGTACGGCGATCGATCAAATGAACCAATAGTTTCCGTGGAAAAAACTCAGTGAGATTTGTTCGTATGCGAACAAGAAGACTTGGATATGTCGCTCAAGACGCTTCATCATTGCACAGGTTTATAGTTTAGTACTTTGTTCAGTTTGTTGCGACTTGCGAAGCAAATGAATGCAAATTTAACTCTTGTATAATGACTAAAAGTTGATTAGTAGAGGGACAACAAATGTGACCTTCCTTGGGAAAACGTACGTTAACGATTTTGCATTAAAACGGGCAAAAAAACGGTTAACGAACGGATAGTAAACGCTTTGTCAAATCGTTTCAACGGATCATAAAAACGTTTTAGACGTTTTGAGTAAAAAATACGAACGGGTAAAGACAAAAAATTAAACGGCTCTACGAACGGCTTTAACAAACCGTTCGAACGAAATTAAGAAACCGTTCAAACGATATTCGGTAACCGTTTAAACGGATCTGCACAGAATGGTATAAAGCAGTGAACAATAATATACAAAAACGGGCAAGTAGGCTATACACTGATCCAGAATTAACCAACACACATTTATCCAAAAGCATGCGTATAAGCACAAACAAAATAGATCACTTTGGTGTTTATAAACGTTTCATCGTTTCAAACGTTTCATCGTTTCAAAAGTTTTATCGATTTCCGTACCAACTACCAACAAATTAAAAGACGCTAAAGCCGGAGACACGCGGCGGTGTTTTTGCATAACACGGCACAGCTGATATACATGAGACTTAAGCCCGTGACTTAAGTAAGGTCTCTACTGGAAACGCGACTATATACGCAATCAGTTATATTTATAAGGCCTAAAACTAAACGTATAGTACCTGTAGCTATACGAAACAAGAACTAGAACCATTATCTGTGTTGATGGAACCTGTCGCGAGTGCTATATTGTCTCAATTATAGTAAATGGCTCAAAAATCGGGTGTCCATTATAGCGTATTGGTAATTTCCTCTATATTAATGCCTGTGAAACACGGCACTGAGATCTAAAATGCTCAGTGCATGCTGAGTTAAATTATTGTTACTAATATTTTGCATAATTCATATATTAGTTAGCTCCGGAATATTAGGGAAAGATGCAGTCACAACGGATTTAATAGCGATAGGCCTATATCTGTTAAAGTAAAAGGTCAACTGGTCAAGATGTAAAGGTATATAAACCAACTATAAACAGTTTGAACAGCAAATAAACACAGCATGCACGCAGCAATTAAGGTATATTGCAGAGCGCAGAAAGCAGAATAATGACGATATATTGGTATACTGAAATATTGCAGAGTGCAGAAAGCAGAATAATGACGATATATTGGTATACTGAAACATTTGATGCTCTCCTTAAAATGTACTCCATAAACATGTACTTCCTTGAAATGCACAAAATCCTGTGAATTTAAAGTCATTATATCACGCTAACTCACTTATCATTCATGTAGTGTTACATACATGCACGAACAAAAAGACGCTCACATATCCTATGATTATAAGCACGAAGTATTTGGCTTCGTTAAAGTTCGTTTTATAAGTAAGCCGATACCTTAATTTACATGTTATGTATATTTAATTTGCTTGTAAATCTTTTATTCACCTACTTTCTTCCAAATATCGTGTGGTAGTTTATATAGTAGCTACATCTTTTTATATCAGCCTAATCAAGAAGACTTTATCGACCAATTCCATATTAGCTATGTTTTGCGCAATCACAACATCGCTATTTAAAACGTCTTTATAGCATAAACAACTATATATATAAGGCTGTTCCTGACTGGAACGTTTGGAAATTCCGCGCCTGAGATTTTGAAAATTTAATAGTATTGTAAATATAGAAAGTGTTAAAATTGCGCGGTCGATATCTCCGCCGCGCGATACAGACATTCCACACTGGACTGGCTGTTTTCCCCTATTTATTTTGGGAAATGCAAAAATAGCTTGGAACACCTTAATATACACAACCTTTCCTGGTGGTCTTCTATTTTATTTTATTTTATTTAAAGAAATCAGAAATAAATAATGATTATTGAATCGGCATAAGTAGTTGACCACCAGGACTACGCTAACCTTACGACGTCTTCTCACTTCTGATGTCGTCCGTTTTAGTAAAAGAATACATAATGTATCTCCGTCTTCCCAAGTAACGTATCTTCGTCTTTTCAACTATCGAACTTACAGTCGCACGCAGGTATACACTCTATCTATTGGCGCAATTTGAAATTTGCAAGCTAATATTTCACTTGACATTGATGTCAACTTGCATAAGAATAGCTTGATAATATTATACATGTTAATTTAATTATGCTTTTGAGAGAGTTGAATTTCACGCAGCTGGTGTATTTTCCAATGACTGAAGAGACGTCAGCACTTCTGCGGCTTTCTCATTTTAATTATAGTTGAGTTGAGTAAAATGGAGTGGCATGCATGTATGATATACTATATAGTATCACATATTCACATTATAATGGTTTATCGAAACGGAAACGGCGCAAATCGTACTCAAAAACCATGGCCGTACGAGGCACTTTCCGTTACAATTCTGAATTTTTTCACAACACTATTCGGAAATCGCAACTATTCGCCGAGACGCCGACTACCTGATGCGGTAATTGCGGTGGACACTCAGTGATTCACAAGACTATAAGTACTTTCAAGTATTAATATAGCTTTTGATGTAAAATAACATATTATTATTGGATTCGAAGCAAATGTTTCGTGCAGTTTACATTATACTTTATATAACATCAGTATATGCAAGAATAAACTTTTCAGTTTTGCTGCCTTAGCCTAGGAAAGTTTTATTAATAGCCTAATAACTGTTTATTGCAAAAGCTTTGATTTTGTTCATTTAGTCGCTGTTCATTTGGTATCAAAATCTATTTTCCTGGTTTTAAACTCCATATGAAAAATTAAAGTTGTATTCAAGCACCAGTAAGAGAAATTATATTCTGAGAGAAAATTCTACTCCTGAGTTAATACAAGGGAATATAAACTATTTCCTATAACATGATCACTTAATATCATAATCCGACAATTATTTTAATTAGGTTTATAGTGCCAGTTAGGTGTTGATATACAGTATGCCGATTTCCGTCAAAGTAAGTCGAGTTATCAACGTATTTAATTTGCCGTCGGGCAACATGCACAGTTATTGAATCTACGAAGTAGATTATATGCTATCGACGTGTTAGCTGTTCACTGTTCACTTTTCAGTTACAAATCACGGCTTGGTCGCGAGACAATCCAATATGCCGGTAAAGAGGAGTTAAAATTTAGCTATGATTTATATTTATTCACACATTTAAATTTGATGACTTGTGGATGAAAATGGAGCGAAGGTAAATCATAATCTTGGAACTACGTGTCTGTTTTGTAGTAGCGTGGTTGCTGTACACTTTTCAGCAATTTACGAAATAGTACGTATTGGTTTTCAAGGCGTCTACCTTGTGTCCTATTTGGAGTCATCTTGACACCTAATAAGCATTTGAATTAGCGAAATTTGGCAAAATATGAGGTACAGAATTATTTTAATAAAGTATAACAACCAGCGAAAAAGTAAGCCACTAAGGTTTCGAGTAAAATTGACCCATTAAATGTTTTAAATGTTATGGGCCGTAACTTTCTACTCTCCAAGATGTTGTTGTTAGAATTTAGTAATGTAATACGATCCTTTAATATGATGTGTACGCTCATGTCGAATATTCCACTTAATATAAACACAATAAAAGTGCAACAGTATTAAACGTGATTCTTGTTCACGTTTAACTATATATTGTACTTATCCCGCCTCTGTTTCAACATATCATATACGAACAAGTGAAAATACTTTATTAGTTAATTGTTTTTTAATTAATGTGTTTCGTAATATTTTGTTTCACGGCAGAACCATTGGCCTTATCAGTATAGGTTAGTGGGCAGGAGTCTCTATTATTATGGCGTGTATACGAATTCGTATAAGACACAGTTACTGTGGCGTTTTACTGCGATGGATTTGTTTAGTGTGCAACTGAGTATGGTCTTACAATTAAAAATAGAATTGTGAATATTTTAATCTGGAATAACCATTTTAGAGCAAATTACCGGTATTTCAATGACATGTTTATGCCAGCATATATTGTTTTCTGATTATGTTCTAGTCTAGCTGGTGCTTGGTGGCCATTCACTTTTTAAAGTTGTCGGTTGACCACTGGACACTGGACAGGGTGGGCAACGATTTATTGCTATTCATAGATTCATGTGCGTAGCTATTTTTATTCCTCCATCTGACTCGGCTTAATTAAAACGCCATGGATTTTATAATTTTCGTTTGTTCATGTATAGCAAACTACTGGACTTTCTAGAAATGCCGTCCATGATGCGGCTACATAGGTATATAGTACACTAGGTTGGAAATTTTATGTTATTTCGTTGTTGCTAATGTATTATGCGAAAAATTAAGTCGAATCTTTGGCGGATAATGTGACATAATTTAGCAAATTTTGTGCCGTGTCGTAGCTACTTAACTTAAAATTAAGCCTGTTTTCGAATTTCATCGCATGAATCGAATTTTTATTGCTAAAATTGAAAATAATTTATTAAAATTCTAATTATAATTCCAGTCTAGAGCTTATAAGATAAAAGATTCGCACGACAAATTTCGCTAGTGGAAAACAAACTTTAGTTATTCAAACTTCAGTTGCAAGAATTCAATTGATTTAGGGGTCGATCTACTGCCGCTTTCAATCGTTCTAGACTATTACATTCGGAGCGCAGCAAAATCCGCTTTCGAAACTGGCAAGCCAGGTATATTATTAATTAAGATCAATATTTATTACTGTGGACTACATTGAAACTGTTTTATGCTTGTTTTGATACAATTGTATGCGTAACATAACGACTTTCAGTTATTCGGCCAGAATAATAATGTAGTAACTTAAGCGAATTTAGTTGACGCTAAGCTGACGCTATTCAACGGCGGAAGCGGCAAGCTCGCGGATGAATATTTCAACCATCTTTTAACATTCGAGAAACCTTTTGCTCAATTTATTGTTGCAATATTTCACCGCGACATTTTCGACGCTACTCTAATAAAATTGCAAGAATATTTAATATTGCAAAGGGTGGCGAACTCCTATATTAACTGCTGTCCGTAACACTAATACTGTAATAGTGTTTTTTGTAAATCCTACAAGACAAAGCGGTTTCAGATAAACACCTACAAAGCCAGCTTAAACAATGTGAATATATTCTGCAAGGAATTTAAACGGCTTCGTGAACGTATTTGAACGTTTTGAGCCAAACGTTGAAACGATTTAGCAACATTTTCAAACGTTTTTCTCCAACCGTTTGAACGGTTCAGCCAGACGTTTGAACGATCTCAAAAATCGTTTCAACGGAACGCTAAAGCGTTTAAACGGATAACGAACGGATAACGAACGATTTTTCAGAACGTTTTTCAAAACCGTTAACGTACGTTTTCCCAAGGAGGGTCACATTTAGCGTTAAAGCTTCAAGAACTTCAAAATCGTGCAGCGCGTATTATTATTGGAGCCGACTGTTCGCGAAGGTGTAGTGATATATTAAACGAATTAAGATGGGAGAAGTTGAGTGAACGAAGAAATGCAAAGCAGTGATGATGCATAAAATTATATTAAACCACAAAGCATTGTCATGTTTCTTAGGTTTATTTAGACCAGAAACTGGTGCCAATTTTTATGATCTTCGTTCTTCAACAGAGAATGTCAAACTTCCACTAATTCGAACTGAATATTACAAGAGAAGTTTTGTTTATTCCTGCGCAGAAGTGTGGAACTCTCTTCCTGAAGTTTGGAAAAAGAGAGTTCATTAAAGCGGTTCAAAGATCTTTTAAAAAATATCTGTTTGATTATTCTTTACAGATGTAGATGAATGTTCCTCAAGATTGACCAATAACTGCGGCATGAATTCCCAATGTATTAACGCTATTGGGAGTTTTTCATGCAGATGTAATCATGGTTATACCGGAAATGGATTGACATGCACTGGTAGGTGACTATATGCAAAGTTGTTATTACATGGAACTCAATACTGCAACCATTTCCTTCACTTTTTTAAGATATTGATGAATGTTCTCTATCTGTTGACAACTGTCACCAAAACTCAACATGCACCAATATTGATGGATCTTTTCTCTGCAGTTGTAATAATGGATTTTCTTGGAATGGAACGGTTTGCGAGGGTAAAAAATTGCAATATAACACCTAAATAGTCAAATTTGCATTGTTGTAATTAAGAAGCCAACAGTCTCGAATTCCTATGGTATATATTTTATAATTGTTTTTTAATACTTTAAATTTTATTGTTGAAATTACGGCTAAATACCGTACGTTTCGATACATCCTATGTTTTGTATTTTTTTTTTAAATCCTATAGATACATATACTACATGAATAACAATTGCATAAGATTTGAACAAGTAATAGGACACGAGGTTCCCTACAAGGCTTGAACACCTATAAATTATAATTTGATAAATGCCTTTTCAGTTGGTTGGTTTTGATATATTGTTGCCTTAATTATTCACAAAAAAGTTTTTCTTAACTTTCAAAATTTGACAGGATTTTAAAAATGTATTTCCCCCGGAAAATCAAATAGTAAGAGGACTAATAGTAACTGGACGACAATGACGTCATTCACTCATTAATTAAACACTTAGCACTTCAAATTTTTACAGCGATATCTCTCAGGTTGCAAGGGCCATCGAGTGGAAATGGTACTGGTCGTGTGGAAGTGTTCTTTGCAGGCAAATGGGGAACAATTTGTGGTGATTATTGGGATAGAAATGATGCCATAGTTGTATGTCGTCAACTCGGTTATCTGAATGCTGTAAGAGCTCTCTCGGGGTCTGATGTTCCTGATGGTTCTGGACAGATTTGGTTAGACAATGTATTTTGTAAGGGAAGTGAACAAAATTTAACCTCATGTGCACATAGGCGATGGGGAGACCATAATTGCTGGCACCATCAGGATGCTGGGATTGAATGTTCTTCAACAGGTAAATTTACTGTAAGATTAGTATATATTGTTGATAATTATACTGGCGTATTTACCCCGGCAATACCCCGAATTGCCACTTCATGACGTACGCCGTAATTTATAATTGCCTAAAAAGTCAACTACAAACTTAAGCCCCTAATCTCCTTCTCGTGTAGGTAAACGCTGTAGGTCTCTAGATGAGAAATAATTTACACTCATACACATGCACGAATTTATACAAAAATTTGCCGTATCACTTGTGGGATGTTGAATGATAAAATGAGCATGCTCGTTCTCGCATTAAAGCATTTAAAATGAGCATGGGGAACAAAACCAAGTTAGTTTGTTCGTATGTTTGTTAGTCTGTCCGGTTGACTGTCTGTTGTTTGTTTGATTGTAACTAATTGGGCCCGCAGTGTTTGCTAATAAGCTGCATGTTGCGGTGACTTGGCCATACTGTTTTGTTATTGTAATTTTATGCGGGCAAAGAGTTAATAAATTAAATTAAATAAATTAAATTAACCCCGCCAATCCTGCTATGAGTATAGTTTAAATCATATTTTATGAACTCTCTCTCTCTCTCTCTCGCGGTATGATTCGCTTTATTATAACTAAAAAAGGATCAATATACTAGAAAAAAAACGTCAAAAAATTATCATTGTGATAGAAATGGGTTTATATACAATAAGTTAGCGCGTTATTGTACACAGCATCAATACAAAGCATTTCACTTTTCTGTCATCAATGTTTGTTTTAAAATAAAATAATTTATTTCAGGTTGTCATAAAAACCAAAACATTTTAAAGTTTAAGCAGTTGCGGTAGGACCGAATTTGTGGCTTAATGAACTATCAAAATATTGCAACAGAGAAGAATATATTATTGCTAGAGAGAAGAACATATTATATCTACACTGTGTATAAAAAACTGAACCCTTTCAAATTCAAATTAGCTATAACGTATTGTAGTAATTTGACAGCTCTAATTAATTTAAATTAAGGGTTGGGTAAGAACACAAGGTCTTGTACTCATGGGACAAAACTCAAAGAAATAAAAATTAGAAAATTTAAAAGAAATTCAGTATTTTTTTTTAATTTTCTAATTTTTATATCTTTGAGATTTGTCCCGTGAATTCAAGACCTTGTGTTCTTACCCAACCATTAATTAAAAGCAATTAGAGCTGCCAAATTACTACAGTGCATGCAATACGTTCTAGCTAATTTAAATTTGAAAGGGTTCAGGGTTTTTTATACACACTGTATATCTTGAACATTTTCGTCGGCCCCGATTTTTTTGAAGAGATCTACACAGAGCATTCTGGTGTCGTACGCCGATTCTTTTACTGTTTGTTCAGTGAGGAATGCCAACGATTTTT
>CACRXK020017765.1:0-10402 GCA_902702795.2 Paramuricea clavata
GCATACCTGTAGATTTTATTTTTGTGGAGGTAGCCAATCTTTAAATGGAGCTAGACTATGCCACATTCACATACCCAGAGCCCGCCTTATACACACGATCATCAACAGAGCATGACAAGGACGCGGTGTACGAGAATGGGTTTGCCTCAACAGTCAACTGCAGATCAAAATTTAGCCTCTGAACGAGAGCAAAATGCCAAGTGTGTCAATGTCCTGTTTATGCGCATATTCTGGATATTTCAGTCTTATTTAATACAGCGGAATATAGAAGTGCATTCTGAGAGTTCTTGCAGTTATTCCAGTTAGTCAGTAACTCCTGGCTTAGATAACAAGCTCCAAATGATTTTTGGAGTTAGCAACACAGCAAGTAACTTCAACCTTACATGTATGTACCTAGCGGCTATATGCTGACTCGCCTCGCTATACACATACTTTTTGGAGTTAGGCAGTAACTCGAGGCTTAAATACCTTGTTTTTTCATGATTTTTGGAGTTATATGTAGCTCTAAATGATTATTGGAGTAAGCCAGTAACTCCAGCCTTAGATGCCTAGCTCCTAAATGATTTTTGCAGTTGTATACTTATATAGCTCCAAATCATTTTTGGAGTTAGCCAGTAACTCCAGAATTCATATTTCAACTCTTGAATTACACATTTACACAAGTTACTCAAGTGTATATTTTGGTTTGGAGTTAGCCCTTTAGAGCTTGGAGGTAGCGTCGCTCCATAACTTCCTACTTTCTACAGGCATGGTGTGATGGTATTGATAATGTTGCTGGTGGTTGGTGTGGTACGGATGGTAGTTGATCATTGTGGTGGTGAATGGTGATGGGTGTGATGGTATTGATGATGGTATTGATGATGGTGGGTGTGGTAGTGAATGGCAATGGTGGTGATTGGTGGTGGCGGCGATGTATTGATGATGGTGGGTGTGGTAGCAGATGATGGTGGTTGGTGGTGATATAGTGGATGACAATGGTGGTGGTTGGTGGTGATGTGGGTGTGATAGTGGATGATGGTGGTGGTGAGTGTGATGGTTTTGATGATTCTGCAGCAATATCACCATAACCAACAATACTACTCCTGTAATGAGCTAAGTGACACGCAAATGATGGTATTTCAAGAAATGATTGTGCTGGGTGTAATGGTTTCATAAGGGGCGGACCATTAGAAAAAGTGATGGGGAGGGGGGGGGGGGCAAAAGCAAAAATAAAAATCGAGCAGGGGAAACAAAAAAAAAAAATTCGTGCAGAGACTTTTCAATAGGGAAAATTATAAGTTGGCAGGGCCTATCTGAGGTACAGTGTAAGGAAAATAAAAGGAAAATAATTTTGAACTTTTTTTATATAAGTAATGGTGTGATAAAATTTTCTAAACCTAAATGTAGCGGATATTGGTGCAAAAAAGTGTTTTAATCATGTTTTAAGAAGTTTTTTCCGGGAAAATGAGTTTCAAACCCTAACTAAGGTGATATTAGTCTGGAAAACATTTTTTGACCCTTTTTTTTCTTTGTCCTGAAAAAATTTTTAGTCCAGAAAGCCCCTGCTCGCCAACAATTTTTTGGGGAAAAAAATCAAGAAAGGGATTATAAAAAAAAAATCGACACTGCAAAAAATTTTGAAAAAATAATCGTGCACGTTGGAAAATGGACCCCCCCCCATCACTTTTTTAATGGTCCGCCCCTAAAGAAGATAGTGGTGCTGGTAATGGTGGTGGTGCTGGTAGAGGTTGTAGCAATGGTGATGGACCATCATGATCATGATTATGAAGAAGATAATGTCACCATGGTAGTGGTGATAACCATAACCTATCTCTTACCATATCAAATATTTATGCTTCTGATAAAATCCATCCTTAGCTAAACCAAACGACACATTCAAACCATATATTTTATAGAGTTCATGCATTGCGACCTCACCGATATTCCAAGACCTATTAACAACATTCTCAACACCACCTTCCAAAGCTTTAGTTTGATACTTTCTTCCAAGCTCAGCTTTGGTATATGCAATAGGTTTCCATTGTGAATATGCCTTGCCATATTTGCCCCCAACTTTACCATAAACAGTTTTAAAAACAGCAGGCGTATATTCGTCATCGAAGTTTTTTTCCGTCGTAATGTCGGGCTTATAACCCTCGTCAACGATGTAGTTTATTTCAACGGCGAATCTTGTGCTATTGGTGGAAACATTCATACGGTTTAATGTGAGTGAGAATCTGTTGCTGTCAGCAGTGTATTTTTGATGGGGCAATTCTGATTCACGATCTTCTGAATGTGAGGCTATAAACTAAAAATAAACACAGAGTATATTTTATATTATATAGGGTGAATTGCACTTGACTTTTCATTTCATTTCAAGTCTCGAACTTGACTTTTCATTTCATTTCAAGAACATAACAAAACTTTTGGCTGACAAGGGTTGGATCTATCGTGAGGGTACAAGGGGGGGGGGGAGGGGGGGAGGTGCACCCACCTAGTGGTGTCTAACACCCCCCAAGAGAAGTCTACCACCACCCAAAAAAACCTGCTCGACTATTGATATTCTGCTTTTCGAATAGCGATTAGTGGAACTGTTAGCATGTGATTTATTAGCATATTGAAACAATTTAATTAATTGATTTGTGAGCTCCTGAGAAAATACTCAGAATGCTTCAGTTAAATATCATCAGGGTTAAATATGTAAAGGTTGTTATACAGCCATATTTTCAAACATACCGTACTTTAACCCTTTAATTAAGTGGCAATGCGTCCTGATGCGCCCTATTTTATCATTTTATTCTGTCTAACGCCAGATAGGGGGAGAGTGCCGCCACTCAATGGGTTAACAAGTACATAATAATATACATAATAAAAAGCCGATATAAACTTTATAAACAAACAGGGCTGCAAATTACTGTCAGAAATCGGACAGTGTCCGACTAAATTTGACAAATGTCCGAGCAAAAGTAATTTTGATCGGACATTGGTCCGACCACAAAAAAATTGTCACATTATACATTTTTTTGCTGTGACAAAATCCGATTGCAAATTCACTCAATTTGCATTTTGCAATAAGGCATTCTAGCATTTTACTTAAAGTTGCGTCGGAATGGCTATACAAACTTGTCTCGTGACTTATATATATCTTGTGACGTATATATGTCCGACCAAATTTAGTGGTGTTGGTTTTTATCCGACCAAATTCAAGTTATTTCCGACCAAAATTAAAAGTGATCAGACAAATGTCCTGTCAAGTCAAATATTTATTTGCAGCCCTGAACAAAAGATAAATAAAATTGTAAAACATAACAGGACAGTGAACATGCATATTCGGCCATCTCAAATAATGGTAATGTTGGGATAGCAGCATTGCAGACTGCAGAGGAGAGTGGGCAGTAAGGCTCCCTCATGCACCACCCCCATGGAAAACCTGCACCCCTCCTTGCAGATCTATGAGGCTAGATCCGCAGCTGTGGCGAACAACTAAATTCCGGCCAAATTTAAAAACACACACGATTCATACCTTAAAAATGATCGAATCATGTGCCGTATACGTAACTTGTGCTGTAGAGTTATCAAAATCCACTTGCCACTTTGTACTCTCCGTAAATTCATGAACGACCATGTAGGTATTGTCATTCAAGTCAACATTATCATCATCGTCATCATATTCATATATCCGCGGGATCGCAAAACCAAATGTATATTCGACGGCAGGTTCAAATCTTAACCCCAACATACGAGAACTATCGTTTGTCAATTTTGACCAGTCTACTAGAAGTTCGACATCTTGTAATGTTGTGTACGCTACGACAATTGTAGGAACAGGGTATGTTGTCCACAGGTAGTGAATGGTCGAGTTGTTGTCAGTTGTATTAGCCTTGACCCAAATGATACTTGAATCATGAGTGCAATTTGATGTTGGGCATGGAAAAACTTTTGTGAATAACTATGATATAAATAATGTATATGATTTAATTGTGTACTGAGTTTCTCACTCATTGGCAGGTTTTTTTTTAGGATTTTCTCTTGGGTCCGTTTTTGCAGAGAAGATTGAGTTTAGCTGAACAGCTGGGGTGGCTGCATCCCCCCCCCCCTACCGGTGGCTGACACTTGTACTCAATAAATGTAGTTGACACTGAATGTGTTAAAGCAGGGGCACTGAGGGACGAGCCGAGAGACACTATAAACTAGTTAAAGATGGCGAATGCATAGTTTTTCTTGTGTTGTGACATGAATTCCAGCCATTTTTTCTTAATTGTCGAGTTTTCAACTGAAAGCTAATTTCCACACGTCACAAATTTAACTCAAACAACTTCATTTTTACTGCACCGAAACTTTGGTGAGAAGATTGAGTTTCAAAACTCAATTCAAGATTGAGTTTTTGGGGCCGTTTAACGGCCTTAAAAAATCCCTGAAAAAAACCCTGACTGGTGAGCGGATTTCCCAACAGACTGTATCCTTACTGATGTCAATGTAAAGGTAGCACTTTCTCCTCAATTATTTTAAGACCTTGAGTAGAGGTCCGGCCAAGGATTGAACTCGGATCTCCCAGCTTGAAAGTCCTAGGTTAATGCCCAATTCCACCCAGGAAATTTTCCACAGAAAGAAAATTTTGTAAAAATTTTCTGTAGGGAAAAAATTTTGAAGTTGAAAATTTTCAGAGCCTTAAATATATTTCCTACGCAAAGTGAAATCAGGCTCTACTCTCAGGCCAAATAAAAATAATAGTTGGTTTCAGGTTTCACAGTCATGTTTTATGTGGGTAGGACTAGGTCGGAAAAACATTTTATTTAAAAAAATATTTTATCTCAAGTATACAATAACAGGATCACCCACAAGCTACATGTGTTTCGCAAGAAACAAATGCATCAAGGCGTTTTTGTCTCTTTTTCAGCCGTAGCTGCAATGTCAGAATAATGTACGTTTTTAATATTTTATTCAACTGTTCTTTGTGTAAAACTATGATTAACATGACTAGATAATGATTAAATTATAAGAGACAAATGTCTACAGACAAATGAGTCTGATGACTACTTATATATTCTGTTATTTACGAAAAGATGATCTCTATTGGGAAATGCCAATGGGAAATGCCCACGGAGGAAATGGGAAGTTAACCCCCTACCTCCTTCGGATGTCCTAATACATTTACTATTATCAGAAACAATTTTTTTTCCCCTCCCCCTCCAGATGGCAGAAATTTCCTCCGTGAGGGGAGTATGGATCTTTTCTGGAACGACCCAATAAAATGTTTATGGTTGGTCATATTTTTGACAGGTCGGTCGGGAACCTGAAACCAACTATTATTTTTATTTGGCCTCAGGGTACTTTTAACAATGATATTTTCGGAAAATTTTCTGTCCGTGAAAATTTTTCTTGAGTGGAAATGGTACTATTTATAGTATACCAAGATCCCGGATCAGTCGAGCCTGGATCCCAGTAAGGCAGTAACCCAGTTAGGCATGTACTAGCTTGGTTTCATATTAGTCACATAGACAGAAATATAACAAATGTCGGTAACCGGGTTGGCTCGTCTCCATATAAACAGACCCTATAAAACACATCTGATTACCAAATAGCTATACGCCATATTAGAAATCATGGTGTCACACTCACTCACACAGTCACACTGACCTTTCGATTTCCATCAACAGAAACTAACATTACAACGAAGAAACAGACACACAATAACGCCCAAAAGCTGCGTTGTGAACCCATGGTGAATCAGACAAAATTTCTTTAACTTTTATCTCATTTTTGCTGCACTATATTAAAAAAACCTAACTAAGTTTACACAAAATTGGCAGCCATTGCAAGTCATATGATTGCAAAATTCTGTGACGAATTTCGCAAAATTTCTTTCTTTTCCGGCTTTTAACGCGATACCCGATTGGTTATCTGAATGAAACACCCAATTTCATTGGTTACATCTCCCAGCCTTTTAATTGGTCCACCAATCTGGATTATCCAATGAAATTAACGGAAATTCATTAGGGCCCATGCCTTGCTCGGTCCAACCTTGACATGCGCTATTTGTGTTCTTCTTCAAATTGTGGGAAAGAGGATTTATTTCGATTTAAATTTAAATAAATATAAAATAAACCGCGATTATCGATCGAGATTTCTCCTCACGTCCTTGTAAAGAACATGACTGATACTGCAACACCGACGGGACAAAATCCCGCAGAAGAAAAGCCCAGCGAAGTAAGGGTTTGGAAAATTTCGACCAGTAGAAATAACCGTTGCAAAATATTGATAAAAAGCATGTACACTTGTGTGTTGTATTTACATATTATTTATGTTTTATTTTAGCTGTCCGAAGAGGAGAAATTGAAGTCAAAGTATCCCGGAGGATTAAAGAAAAATTTTGCACAATCAAGGCTTCGAAATCGTGGAGGGGTAAGCTATTTCAAAAGCAAAACAATTTTACAAATATTCAAATCTTGACTGAGTTGACTCAGATTTTTTGTGTGAGATTGATAAACACACTACAAATACTTGTAAACTCTTGTATCTGTAAAAATAAAACTGTATAAGCTGTTTGATATTAAACTCGATTTCAGTTTAAAAAGTATTAAATAATCTCTTACACAATTTGAAATATATGGATAGACATGAGTAGTTGTGATATAAAAAAGTTGGTCATCTGGTAAGAATCTATCTTGCAATTGGGGTTGAATGTTCGGAGCTACAGAGTCCAGAACCAATTACATCAATTTTATACGCCATCAAAAAATGCTATAATTTCCAAATTACATGCCATCAAAAACGTGCCATCAAATCCGTCTGTAGTAACGCCGGTATGGTAATTAGATTACCCAATTAGCTAATTAATTTCCCAGATTTGACGGAAGAGAAGATGGGTGTGAAATTCATTAGAATAACAACATATATAAATTATCTATGTTAGTCAGTTGACGTTTATTCACAAATCTGGTCCTTCGCCGTCATGTGTGTATTGTATTTTTGCCAAACTCACCAATAGCACTTTCCTAAAACATTGTTGTTGGTTAGTTGGGCAAAAATACAATATGCACTTGACAGTGAAGGACCAGATTTATGAAATGGGTTATATTGTTATTCTGATGAGTTTCACAGCCATCTTCCCTTCGATATAGGCTATGGACAGTCACAGATTATTATCTTGAACAATCTGTGACAGTGAACACCACTTGGTCAAACATCCACATAATATTACTTCTTGTATTCAAAACTGGAAATAATATTGTCTTCACGAAGCTCTAGCAAAAAGTTTAAAGAAAATTACAAGTGTATGTTTGTCTTGACACAAGGAAAAAACAGTGACATTCCCTGCATTATAGTTTCAGCTGTTTCCTTATAGTAAATGCTTTTCTTTTCCAGTATTTACTGCTACTATTTTGGCAGACATTTTTCCGTATACTTGCGCGTGCGCTTTACATGCCACTCTGTGGATATATTGTCATTTGTCAACATATATTTATTATTTATTATTATTAACCATTAAGTTGCAGAGCTTCCCCACTGACGGGTAAAATCGTCTGGTGTTAGACAAGTAAATATAAGTTGGGCGCACTGTGGCTCATTGCGGCTCAATGGGTTAACTAGAGACGCTGTCAGATTTTTTGGTCAACCCATTACTGTCGTTCCAATTGAAGTGTTGCTCAAATATTGATTCAATACATTACCTCGGGCTGACCAATTCATTTGATCAAGTTCCTCGAGATATTCATACACTTCCTGTGAAAGAGCCAATTCCAAGTATTTGATCATTTCTGGTCACTTCCTTTCTATTTATGATTGGTTAGTTGCACAAACAACAAAGGTGATTGGTGCATTCAAACTATTCAACAGGAAGTGTACAATTATACTAGGAAGTGTATGAATATCTCGAGGAACTTGATGAAATGAATTTGTCAGCCCGAGGTAATGTATTGAATCAATATTTGAGCAATACTTCAATTGGAACGACATTAAGCCGTAGAGTTTCCCCACTGACAAGTAAAATCATCAGGTGTTAGGCAAGTAAAAAAATAAGTGGGGCGCATTGCGGCTCAATGGGTTAAGCAGCAATGCTCCCTGATGCACCCTTCATGGAATACGGAGCATACATACATATGATAATTTACTCTATATGTCTAATGGCAGACAATTTTACTTGTAAGGAAGAGTGTTGCCACTCAATGAGTTAATGCATTAAAATAACTTGATATGATTGTGTTTTTTTTCAAGGTGAAATACTTTGATTCTGGCGATTATCAAATGGCCAAGACAAGCAACAAGAGACCTCTAGCCGGACTTGGAGCAGCTATTCCAAAACCCGAAAACATCCCTCACCGAAAGGAGTCCGTCCCAAGTAAATTGGCCAGCCCAACGTCCGTCAGCGTTCAAGATTGAATTGATATCCCGATTATTTGAAGCAATGAGAAACTTCGTGTTCATTGAATGTATATTACAGGAATTATTTAGCAATGGGTTCTTCTCTTTGGCACAATTAACGTTTCTGGGATTTCGGCTTTATATGACAATTTATTTTCATACTAACTTATTGCAAAGAATTAGGACGAAGACGGACTTATTGTATGTGTATATATAACTTAATATGCTAACCTTAGATTCTGGCACTTTGCCTTTAGAAACACTAACAAAAATAGCAGTTCTTGCAAGGATATAAGCCTTGTAGGATAATTACAAACACTAGTACCAGTTTACAGAAAAAAGATGAAGTCATCTAGTAGGGATGTGCCAGATATTGCAGCTATGGATATTGCAACCGTGAAACCATCTGTTTTCCGTTAAAGGGCATATGACTCGAAAATTGACGTTGTTATTAATATTTTTTAGTCTAATTTGAAAGTTCATTGAAAACTGTAGAGTAACTTCTTTGATAGATTTTTGTTTTCTCGCTTCGTTTTGAAGATATTTTATTTTTTATGATATGCAAAGCACCAACTTCCTACGTCACATATACGCATAATGATCTAGCCCTAATAGCTGTATATCTTTAATACGACTAAACACAATCTGTAGAAAACCTACATGGGTTTTGTTGTTGACTAATCTCATGCTCGTCATTCATTTTGAGCGAATTTATTTGATAGTGACAACATTTATATATAACATTTTAAAGTAAGTCATTATGCCTTTGTGATATAGAAAGTTGGTCCTTTGCATATCACAAAATGAAATATCTCCAAAACGAGGCAAGAAAACAAAAATTTGTCAAAGAAGTTACTCTACAGTTTTCAATGATCTTTCAAATTTTCGAGTCATATATGCCCTTTAAGATATTGTGAAACACTAAAAACTAGTCTACCGGACATGCGACACATTAAAACAAAATACCAGTTAAGTTTTTTTGTGATGTAAAATGCTCTCTGCTGTATATTCTCTGACGATCATTGTGCCACATGCTAAACAGACAATGGACTATTTTATGACAAAATGTCAGTGACGTATTGTCCAATTAGTACCACGATCAGTATCTGGTTATTATCTGGTAGACTACAATCCAGTACCATCCGGTTATACAGCGAAGCAGTAACCGGCACATCCCTATGATCTAGTTACAGTGTTGACAACCAATTCTATTTGGGGTTCTGCATGACCCATCTATGGTATTCCCTTGAAAATTTGTAATAATTTCATAGGAGGCTAAAGATATTTTCTGCCATCCTTGTGTGTTTTCGTAAGTAACATGAGCAGCAAAATTATTGCAACAAAACTCCATTTCAACACATGTTAATTAAAAATGTTCATGCTAATTAGTGCCTAATTAATCGCCCGAACATTTTCAAATAACAGTTTCTGTG
Source organism: Paramuricea clavata (assembly GCA_902702795.2). Taxonomy (NCBI): domain Eukaryota; kingdom Metazoa; phylum Cnidaria; class Anthozoa; order Malacalcyonacea; family Plexauridae; genus Paramuricea; species Paramuricea clavata. Next base: position 9,774 of record CACRXK020017765.1, read on the forward strand.
ATCACAGTAGGAATTTTGCGTAGGGAAATTCTAAGTTTTGAAGGATTTGTTAGAAATGTTTGAGGGACTGACTTGATGTCAAACACCGAGTCGGTTTCCCAAATATTTCTTACAAAAATCCTTCAAAACTTAGAATTTACCAATGCAATATTCCTAATGTCACAGAAACTTTGATAGCAATTTAGTTGAGTGTAAAAATTCATTGAAGATTTAACTATATAGCCATAGTATTAATATTAGTATATGTATTGTGAATAAGCTTGATAGCCTTACTCTCTCCAGTTATTATAGGGCTCAGTGGCCCTAGATGTCACCCTCAGTACCTGTGGCTGATGTTTTTGAGGAAATTGCTTATAAGAATACTAATAGCCATAACATGTAAATTATTAATCTTATGTCAAAAAATCTTGCACAAAAATTCACTTAGATTGTGTAAGCAGGCAAAGTACAACATGTCAATATAGCACTTGTTCAAATAAAGCTTTTAAAAGAATGATGATGTGTGCACTTTTCTATCTTACTTCAGGGCCATAGCAACCGGGGGGGGGGCTGCAGCCCCCCCCCCCAATAATTTGCTAATAATCATTCTTTTTTCAAAATCATGCAAACTTTATCATTTAATCTGTGAC
>CACRXK020017768.1:0-10401 GCA_902702795.2 Paramuricea clavata
GTATATATATATATATATATATATATATATATATATATATATATATATATATATATATATATATATATATAATGTTTACAACATGAGCGGCCGTGTTGTATCTCGCCTTCGGCTCGAGTTTGTATATCTGATACAACACGGACGCGAAATAACGAAATAACGTATTGTTAGAATTTGAATGCTTCAGCACTCTGCTGAATGCAAAGATGCGTAAAATATTGACAAGGGTGCATATATTAAATATTGACTTATTAAGAAATTAAAATATCTTTGTAAAGCGCACGATTTTCTGCTCTTGGGAATTTAAAACAGCTTCTTAAACGGTTTCTTTAAAGGCTGATTTCCACTGTTGCGTTTTTCATACGTACGTATACGCACGTAAAACTTTAAATCCGTTTAAATGTTACTTATGAAATAACCAAATAAATAAAGCAACATAATTTAGTGTTCCGCAAGTTTTAGTATGCATTTGTTATCTTATTTGTAAAATATTTAAAAAATTGAAGGATTCAAAGTTTTACGTGCGTGTACGTGCGTACGAAAAACGCAACAGTGGAAATCAGCCTTAAGCATAAAATTTACTTACGTCGAGCTTTGATGCACGTGTGGGTTCAGCAGAGTGCTAAAGCATTCAAATTCTAACAATACGTTATTTCAATAGTTTTCGGGTTTTTTGGGACACTCCGTATATCAAAAGAAATAGTATCGTACAAATTGAGATATTTATAGGATACAAAACAAAGTTGTTTTAAAAAGAATGTCACGGCTTTTCCCAACAGTCGGGATAGTTTTTGATATTTGTTTGAGGCAAATGTTTCGGAGACGGAGTTTTAAATAAGTTTTACATTGCTCGTGAATATGTTTGACAGAGTAAAATAATAAAGAAATCCTACCTTTCATTTTAAATACAACATTTAGTGCTTTTTTCTGGGACGATTTTTTCAATATTTTGTCGATTCATTCTTTTTGAAAAGCATTATTTACTAGTCAGCTAGTAAATAATGCGTCAGATTTACTAGTCAACTAGCCAATCAGAACGCGCGAAAGCTCATTTGATATGCAAAATTTATACTAAAAGGGGATAGTTTATATGACGCGGGTCGCGAGTCAATAGAAATGGCGCGGGTCCAGCGAAAATGGCGCGGGTCCAACGAAAATGGCGCGCGTAACAAGTTCCGAGGCGCGAGTGAAAAGTTCCGAGGCGCGAGTGAAAAGTTCCGAGGCGCCCGCGAAGTTCCGAGATCAATTGCCCGGTACTTATATTCAAGATGGCGGCTATTTTGACTAAAACCACACGCTAAAACTATTGACTAAAATTTCTGCAATTATTCGGTCAAATACATCGTCTCATTCTGTGGAAACTCTGCGAGCTTTAAACTTACAGACATCAATAATTAACTTAAGTAAATCACGTTTGGAGGCATTAATATACTCAACATATTTTTAAACACAAAGAGAGTGCACAGTTGGAATATTTGGACGAAGTCTGCCGGTCACTGTCAGCAATAGTATATTTGTATTATTATATAATTAATCTAAATTCTCTATATAATTTGGGTTAGAAAACCCCCACAATATTCTTAGCATTTTTTACGGCTTAAAAATTATAGTTATTTATACCAGTATAAATCAGTACCAAAAATTTAGTAATTAACGAATTGCCTGATTTTATTCACATATCATGACATTTTATTGATTTAATTATATATGATCAGTTTGACATATTTGCGCAAATGGCTGTACTGTAACACTATTTGCGCCAAACAGAAATATTAGTAAGCGAGTTGTACAAAAATTGTCAGATAGGCACCTTCACATCAATTTATTACATATTAGCATGTACTTCGCCCCACTTTAGAAATTTACTTTGGACTGTCAAATGCCTGACAATTTTACTATTGAAATTTAAAAATACACATGAGCCCCTAAATTTGCGTTCAAATATTCCAGATATTCGAGGGGGAGGGTCGTTGGGGTTTCGATGCCACAGGGTTTTGGTTAATGAATTTATGAAACACAAATTGTGCTCAATACCAGATCTAGATAATTATATTCTCTTTTGTTACATCTGAAATGGTTGGCCCTTGGTCAACGACCAGGCTATAAAATGTATTCAGAAATATGTCAAACTGATCATATAATTAAATCAATAAAAATGTCATGATATGTGAATAAAATCAGGCAATTCATAAATTATTACATTTTGATACTGGTATAAATAACCATAATTTTTAAGCCGTAAAAAATGTAAAGAATATATTGTGGGGGTTAACCAAAATTAAATAGAGAACTTAGATTAATTATCTTTTTACATTAATAACAGACTAGTGTTAGTATAATAATATACAAATATACTATTACTGACCGTGACAGACTATTTAATGTTCCAACTGTGCACTCTTTTGTGTTTAAAAATATGCTGAGTATAACGCCAATAAGAAAAGAGGATCAGCATCCAATGAGAATCACCAATTTTGCGTAGGTTAAGTCACGATAATGATATTAATGAGGCTATAGGTTCGTCAACCAGTACGAAATAGGAAGAGAGAGCGTCGTCGTATACTTTGTGTTTGTTGAAAGTTTACCTCCACCGCTCCACGACCTCTCTCTTCTCTTATCTTATTGTAGTAAACAATAAACGTCCGGACCTTTGCCTTGCGGTAGTCGTAGCAACTATGGCCACATGGTGGTGGGAATTGAGTTGTTTTTGCCGACAGCACTGAGACATTAAGAAATAGAAAACATTTTCAGTTTCGAGAACGATACATATAATCAGTAGGAAATCGCGCCCCAAGTGCGAGTTTCCCCACGTCGTTAATTTCGAGCAATTTCAAGCTCACAAGTATATAGGCTGGTTGCGAACTGATGCAAAGGTATTTCAAGAATGTTGAAAATAGTAATTATATTCATTTGAATTGCAACTTTAAATTACGCTAAACCAATATCAATTGTTTTTGTAATACAATAACTTAGAATAACATGCAAAGGCCGACTTTGCTTGGTTCCATACTAAAGTAAGCGCATGTGGAATAATTTCACTTGTACTGGCCATTTATTTATAAAACTTTTTACTGTAATCTTTACTTCTAAAAAGAAGAAATCATTACAATAGTTTAAATTTCACCAGAATCTGCATGAACTTACACCGGATGAAAATACCTTTCTACCCATGCATTATGACTCGATGTTATCTTGGAATAAGCAAAATGGTGTGTTGCATCTCACCATGGCAACCAGCAGGACGTGCTGGATCAGCAAATTTACAGCCGCATTCCTTAGCTGGTAAATCAAAGACTATAGGTGCGACAGCCGAAACAGAAAGTGTCCTTTTGCTTAGTGAAAACATTGCCAATCGCAGCGAATCTCCTCTGGAATTTAAAGCAACTGTTTTTAAAGTGTTTTGGGAAAGTCAACTGTGCTTTTCTTCTTGTTTTGAGAATGAAACTGTATATCATATTCCTTCTTGGAAATGCTTGGCTTCTCGTTAATATTGGCGGTAAGTGTTGACAAGTGTTTTGTTAACGTTACATTACCATAAAGATTTCTTTAACTCGTTTTTAATACACTCCTTCAGCGCAATTCTATATTGGTGATTAAAAATGTACGTTAGATTTTATAATACAACATATTTCCATGAGGACCTTCCAAGAAGAGTTATGCATATCAAGGTATATGGCGTACTTTTCAAGTGAAATATTGATACCATATGTTATATAAGGTCAAGTTCTTATATTGTGCGAATAAATTAGTTTGATGACAATTGCTTATCAGGAGGATTGGGAAATTCAAATTTGTTCCACAATGTGCAATTATCTGACTATTACCCCTGACTGGCAACAAAGAATTCGACCGTCATGTCAACGTGGCCTATGCGGTATAGAGTTCAGTAACAAGCAAAATACTTATACCAATAGCCTCAAGTTCTTTAGGATTTGCGAATGCATTAGTTTGGTGATATACAATTACGATTGCATGATGCATGCATGGCTAATTTAAATAAGGTGTGCATGGAAAATACATACAGATCTTTTGTACTATACATGAATACTATTAAGGGGATTGGTAATAAAAACAACAATATCCCCGCAATTTGCAACAGAGGCTTTTTTGGGGCATGATGATTGGGAATATTCGCGCATATAAGTATAAAATTTGAGACAACTTTAGAAACCATTAAAGCCTGTCGCACACATAGCTCTCATGTGCAGCGCACGGTTTTTGCTGCGGAATTTGACACAAGAGAACGTGAGGAAAAATTCTATCGTGTTCGATTGTTTTGACCACGCAAGGCAAGGATCGCACCATAGGCATAGTAGCCAATAAAGCACATAATAATTATCTTTCGCACGTGAAAGTGTTATTTCCTGAAATAGAAGATTATAGCTTAGCACTTTACTTCATGTTTACGACAAACGTACATGTACATCTCAAAAAATTAGAATATTATCTCGACATTCAAACTAGTCTACGCATGATGTTTATAGCCTAAGTAATTGCATAATGTTTTTGCATCTAATGATTTGCTGACACTATAAAAGTTTCACTTTTTGAATCAAATTTGTGCAACGAAATGTTTTCAAACATATTCTAATTTTCTGAGATGCACCTGTATATAGATCTCAGCTAACCGGCACGCGTGACGACTAGCTCAGCCAAATGTTCTTGGGTGCGGCAGGCACTTAAGCTTCGTTAACAAAACAACATTTGTTCATTCCAAGTCGCATGAGAATTCCATTTGTCCGCTCTATTCAGTTAAACGATTGTTATGCACTTAAGAGTTATTCAGTATAAGTACGCTTATATTACCTGGCAGTTGAAATGTATACAGTATAACAAACAATTCATATACAAACATGCCCTATATAGATATAACCGAAAGAAGAATGTTTTGGTGTTAATTTATTAACCGTGTGTGACAGTGAATTTATCAGTAAATATTTTACCACCAATTTGATTTAAGTTAGCGGGACTAATTATAACTGTCACCGCATGACTATATGAAACAGAGAATATATAAAGACGCCGCAAATACACAAAGCCAGTATACATACAATACTTGTGAATATCATGCAGTCATATAAATAAGACTGATATAAACACATAACTCCTTGTAAAAAGAATCTAGGCTATGCATGTACGTCATTAACTTTTTGCTCCAGAGCTATAATCAGATAAATCTCTCGACCTGGTTAATATCGAACAAACTAATAAAACTATCTAGCAGCTCGTTATTTATTTACAGAACATCAAATACGCAAAATCTGCATTCACGAATCGATAGCAAATGAACAAAGTAACATGACTTTTATGCAGATGTTGCAGTTTAGGTGCACAGCTGATGGTAAATGCACTGTGAACCATCATTTAAACTGTGACTCAAAGTGTGCGGTTTATGTTTTGACATGTAAAGTGTGTACGAAGCAATATTTTTAGTCAACATATAGTACCTTAATAGTTTTGTTTGTGGAAACATCACGTAAATTTATTACTGCAAAGCTTTCGATCCGTAAGCCCGGATCTTCATCAGTGCTATAACTATTATATTTTTATCGTCATGCAAACTTACAAAGAACTTATATATATATAGTATAGCTTTATTTGGCAAAATTTTAAAATTCTGCAATTTTCAGCTATAAAGCCAAAATCAGAGGTGCCAACATATATAGTCAATCTGCAGACATGCATGTTTCGGCGTTCAGCTTGGTACACGTCTAGATACGCGATGCATTCTAGATACGCGATGCATTTGTATCCCATGAACTTGCTCTCACCAAGGCATGTAGTACAACACGACTACATATATATATATATATATATATATATATATATATATATATATATATATATATATATATATATATATATATATATATATATATATATATATATATATACTTTAGGATAGACTGAACTGTCCCTTCTTATACACTGGCAGATCTATATTATCTGCCCCCTGTTTTAAGACTTTTAAGTACATTGAACAACAATATTACATATTTTATATCCGACAATATTAGAATTACTGCACTTAAATTATTAAAAATTGTTATATATTTAATGTCAATTTAATAAATATGTAATCATAATGCAAAATTGAAACGTAGAAGGTGCAAATGCATGTGTGCATGCGCGTATATATATAGCTACACATTATATAACATGCAGACAATTTTATTTATTGTTATGAATGTAGATTATTAAATTAATGTTTATGTAAGAATTAGCAACTGTATCAAAAACAAATTAAACAAAGATAAAGCTGATCAGTTGGTTTCAAGTGCTGTATTGTTTTTGGTTGGCAAAGGAAGTTCAAGACCAGCATGCAATCACAGTTGCTACGCAGCAGTGAAAAGTCTGATACAAGAAAATTAAAACTCAATAATAAATGTCTGTGTCAGAGAAACAACAGCATCGTGCCTCAAATATAACGATCAATTACTCTTCTATAACGTTAGTAGTTTTGTTTTTATAGTTTAAGAACATTTATTATACACTCACGCGCACTTAACCAATCGAGTGTTTAGGCTATTAGGGTCACGGCCAGCTCAACATTTTACGATATTGGACAGCGGAACATATTGGACAGTTGTGAATCGTGGCTTTTTCATGGTTTTTAACCCTTTTCAGATGTTTTGTCAATTTCAAACATGCGACAAGCTATATAGCAGAGTAATAAAAGAATTTGGGACATTAAAGAGATATATGGCAATAAAAATGAACTTTGTCTTATTTGAAAGAACTTTTAAAGTTATATATGAAGACCCTTTACAACTTTTTCGTATCTTGCTGGTTTTCGAAATATTTTGACCAAAAACAGTGTGCAGTCCGCCATCTTGGTATTATAATTGACCTAATTAACTGAGTTTTTGATGACGTCACAAGTAGGGTAAACTTGTTCAAACGTCGTCATGTTGGACTAAATTTCTTCGAAAAGTTTCTTAAAATGTTGTGAGTTACTTGAGTACTAAAAAGACTTCGGAAAATCGAGTTTTATATTGATAATGGCATGTGGTTTGCAAGATAAAAATTTCGCTTTTTACCCTACTTGTGACGTATGCATATCGAATCATATCCAAGATGGAGAAATGCACGCTGCTTTTGATTAAAATAAATCGATTTATTTCGAAAACCAAGCAAGGTACGGAATAATTGTAAAGGAAGTTTATATATAATTTTAAGTGTTCTTTCAAATAAGACAAACTTAGTTTATATTGCCATATCCCTTTAATAGCCTACAGTTTTTTCTGCTAGTTTTGTTCAAAATTATAAAAGCGCGGGAAAACTTGTCTTCGCGAAATTCATTTGTTTGCAACAGCCTGGAGGTTAGTAATATTATTTTTTTCGTTAAAATTAGGTCAAATTTTCTTTGAACATACATGGAATTGAGTTTATTTATGCACGCATATATTTGTAAAAACAAGTTTATTAACCCTCATGTTTCGCTCGCTACTCTGGTTTAAATAAATGATTACAAAGCCCAGTCGAATTGTAATCAAGACCCAACGTTTCGACATTCCCATTCCAGTCTAGTGTCTTCATCAGGGCCAGGGGTGATCTAAAATTGCAATCGTAGCTTCTTAAATACCCAAGGGATGACGTCACCTGCCAATGAGATGCATATATTCCTCTGGCAAATAGGCACCGTCATCCCTATTCAAAGCATGATTACTCATATTTATATGCCACGCTTCAAGGCAAAGTCTTTGACCATAGCGATTGTTTGTGGTAATTACTTTAGAGTTTTCTACTACTTTTCTAATTACTTTACTCGTGTTTGGTGTAACATACATGTTCGGCTAAAGCTGATTTTCCCTTGTCTAAAGTTGAAACAGCCTTTTGATGTTCTTTTAGCCGTGTAGCTGCAAACTGGCGTTTAGACTGTCCCAAAAACTCTTTCTCGCAGTCACCGCATGGTATAGAATATACAGCATGAGTTTTCTGATTTGTTTTAACAGGATCTTTTGGCTTTGCGAAAATATGGCCTAAAGTCAAATAGGGTTTTAAGGCAACCTTAATATTACAATTACTTAAGATTCTCTTGATTGGTTCTGTGACACCTTGAATGTGTGCAGTATGGAACTATTGTATAACCCTTAACTGGAACTATTGCATAACAATTCGACTGGGCTTTGTAATCATTTATTTAAACCAGAGTAGCGAGCGAAACATGATTGATATACCTGGTTGCAGTGAACGAACAAACTTTAAGTTTATTAACCGTTTTTGTTTAATTACTTAAGCAAATTCGCTACCGATATATATGTATACTAATGTTGTCGCTGTATTACTTTATCGCTTATTGACAATTTTTTGTTATAGAATTGTTTTGTTCGATATAATAAAACTCTTATTGGATTCATCTTCAAGATATAGACAGTATTTATGTTTACCCTAATAGTAATATCGTTTATATTAATTAGTATTAATTCCAGTTATTCTCCACCGCCACGGCGCCACCGGTTAAAATACAATTAAGATTTAGAGCTCAAATGTGCAATAATATATATTCAAAATCGCTGATATAGTTGAGATTTGAAAATGGTTAGTATAGTCAGATTCAATCAATTAGTCCGTATCATCGAAATATATGGGTTTGCCAGCTGTAATGATTTGTTGATCCATATATCATTAGGTATACTATATATACCACACATTTTATATATGGTTTCGCGGGTACTAGGGACACCAACCCCCGCGTCAACTTACCGCACGTTTATATGGGAAAATATATATACCCTACTACGAGAATGGCCCTAACGCTCGTATTCTAAAAGCTCGACATTCGCACTCAATGAGTGGAGGTTCAATCTGAGCTTCTGTCGAGTGTCGTTGCTGTTTTTGAATAGCAGGAGGGCTAGTGTGATACCTATGTGACTACTCACCCTCCAGCTATTCAAAAACAGCATTGGCACTCAAGAGAAGCTCAGATTGAATCTCCACTCATTGAGTGTGAGTGTGCTTTTAGAATACAGGCGTAAGTACGAGATTTTTGACTCTTGAAACATGCAGTTATTTGTTTGAAGGCCTGGGAATGAAACGTTATATCCATGGTGGCTGAGACAAACTGTTTACATGGACAAAAGTTGTGCCTCCTACAAGGGTAACCCTGTTTCATAAACAGGTGTCCCTACCGCCAGGGTGACCCTATACCAGCCGCGAGACAAGCTGAAAACTTTCAATATAAACACTTGCGTTTAACTGATGTTATATAATATAATTTTGCCTCTCCCAGGATAGCTTGCAGGGTAGGCTGTTCCTAGTACCAGAGACGGTATATAAACAGCGCCTTAGTGTAAATTTCGACAGGCGACATTGCGTTGAAATGGCGACATATATGGAAAGTTAAATAGCCGAATTTGAAGCGAATTCTGTTTGAATAATAAAACGGCGACATAATAAAAGGGAAACAATGACGAAATTCCGAAAGTGACATAGAGATGTCTTCAAGATGCGGTAGTACTTGTTTTGAAAATCAGTCGAGCGACATGCATACCGACCCTAACTGCCCTGTCAAACAGGCTATTACATGGCTATAGTTGCGTAGCAACAGTCAAAACATGCTGCTTTCGAATTTTCTATACCAACCTTAAAGAGTCATTGTCAACCACAATGCATTGCGCGCCCAACCCTGCTTGGCGGCCATTTTAATGGCGGAATAATAGATGTTTCGGTTTTCAATCCATAATATATTACTACCATCCTGTGGTTATACTTGCTAATTTTAACTTTTTATACTAAAATTGCCCCAAAGAAATGTTTATAGCCTTCATTTGTTGCTATTTCTCACTTCCGAAGGTAAAGATGTGAACAAATGCATTGTGGTTGACAATGACTCTTTAATAAATTACTTGAAACCAACTTACAGTTCCAGACAAAATGTTTGATAAATTAATGCAATCACGAAGCATTATACGGTATAAAAATTACATTGTAGCGCAATGAATTTGATTGGTTATTGTTGCTATAATTTTTCATTTGATAATAATTTGGCTTATTCTCTGTTAGTCAAATCTCAGGTTTCGGGATAATTCTACGGATCAGGCCATCCAGCCGATAAATAGCATTTAAGTACACGTGTTCTGCTGCAAGTAAGAATGATTAGCACACCCCACTTACTTACTTCTTTTTTTATGGATACAATCCCGGAAGAATTCAATAATTATTTAAATAAAAAAATATTATATTTCAATTGTTTACATCAACATCCACAGGTATGACGACAGCTGCAACCACAAATGCGACAACACCCGGAACTACAGTTGCAACCACAAATGTGACTACGCCAGGGACAACAGCAGCGACTACAGTAGCGACTACAGTTGCAATCACAAATGCGACAACAGTAGCGACTACAGCTGCAACCACAAATGCGACAACAGCACCGACTACAGTTGCAGTCAC
>CACRXK020017769.1:0-10401 GCA_902702795.2 Paramuricea clavata
ATCGAGGAAAACAATAAAATAGATACACTTTGATACACTTTCGAAGCATCCCTGTTAGCGTAGTATCCTTTCCTACTCGTCATGTTGCCTCAATAACTCGTTATTTGACGGACTGTCGCTCAAAAAAGCTCAAAATATTTTGGAAACTTCTTCGCTCCTTGGGCATTAAATTCACTTGCGTTATAAAAACAACGCGCGTGTTATTGCCAGAAATAAGACTGGACCGAGCACAAACAGAGGATGACAACTTCCTGTGTGTCCCCACATAAACAAAAGTCTAACACATGCGCAGATGCGACTGTAACCTACCTTTAAGGTAGTATTTTTACATTGGTACTACCCACACTTTTAAAGACAGTATTAGTATATATTCACATTAATAGCATGTAGACAGCCTTTCCCAATGTGTGGCTTTATCAGTCAGCCACTCAGCCTAAAACATGTGCAAGGGGCCACTTATAAAGGCAAGCCAGTCCAGGTAACTAACCTGGTTATAGCCCGCTTTCACTGGATGAATGTCTGTTTACATGAGCCTCTTTAGATGAACATGCTTGCCAAAACAAATCACCCAGACTGAGTTGTATAATTTCCATTAAAATAAATTGACATAGTTTTGCACACAGTTTTGAAATGTAACTTACAAAAAAAATCACAGAGATCTTTTAATCCATTGAGCCACAATGCGCCCCAGTATGCCCTACTTATTTTTTTTGCTTGCTTAACGCCAGACGCTTTTACTCCTCAGTAGGGAAGCTCTGCAGCTTAATGGGTTAACCAAAAAAGCTGACAATGTCTCTAGTTAACCCATTGAGCCGCAATGTGCCCTAGTGCGACCGACTTATTTTATTTACTTGTCTAGGTGCCAGCAGTGGTGTAACTTTACCTATTTGACCACTTGCCCTCAGGGCAAGTTGGTCATAAAGATTAGTTGCTCTGAATAAATTCACTTGCCATCAGACAATGGCTGCTTGGGGTACCTAAGTAGGGGGTATAAATTAACCCATTAAGCGCCAGCGCTCTCCCCTTGACAAGTAAAATCGTCTGGCGTTAGACAGAGTAAAATGCTAAAGTAGGGTGCATCAGGGTGCAATGCGACTCAATGGGTTAACTAGACACATGGGCAGATAAATTCCTTCGCCTTTCCCTTTGCCGCCTGCGCTCCTTCCCCCAGCGGCTACGCTCGTGTTCCACGATCCGCCATGTAAAGTGTAGTGAAATGTTTCTCATTGTAATATTTAAAATCCTAAGAAAACTAAAGCCTCTGCGGAGGAGAGAGGGCCAGTTAACCATTGAGCGCCAGCGCTCTCCCCTTGACGAGTAAAATCGTCTGGCGTTAGACAGAGTAACATACTAAAGTAGGGTGCATCAGGGTGCAATGCGAGTCAATGGGTTAAGGGGACAACATGTCAACCTGTTCTCCCACTGCGCTATATGGCTATGTTATACTGCCTCAGATATACTGTAGCTTTGATGCACAAAAAATGAAATTTGAACCAAGTCCATGCACTATAAAACAAAATATATCTGACTATGAATAGTGGCAAGGCAACTTGCCCAATCGGCAGCAAGATAAAGTGTTTACTTGCCCATCATGATATTCACTTGCCCCAGGCAAGTGTTAAGTTACACCTCTGGCCAAATGATTTTACTCGTCAATTGGGAAACTCCAACTCTACAGCTTAATGGGTTAATATTCAAATTGATTGGGAAATGTCATTTAGAAGATTACATTATGCCTAAACAAAGCATAAATACTGTGCCAAATCCCGGGTCATTGTATATAGTTTATATGGAAAATCTTAGTTTGGCATTAGCAACATTTTGGGTCAATTGTGGCAGTATCTTAAGTTTATTTATTTAGCTTTGCCAACTAGGTGTCACCACAACAGCATGTGCCAATTACTATTGGCTCTTTTACATCACCCACCCTGTCAACTTTCCCTGTAGGAGGAAACCGGGGTACCTGGAGAAAACCCATGACTTTCGACAGACTGTTGACTTTTACTCTTCACATGAGGACTGGGTTTGAGTCGCATTGAGAAAGTTCTCACTGAGGCTTGAACCTGCAGCCTTAGAGGTGAATGGCAAGTGCATATAACAGCTTTGCCACCGAAGCCCCCATCTTCCTAAAAAAGTCCAGCTCAGTTCTATATTATAAAGTAAAACACAAGTTGAAATATATAGAATATTATAACAAAGTCTGGATCTCACCAAAACTGGGCCAGCTCAGGTACACAGGTGCCATCACCTCATATAAACAGCCACTAAATCTACCTTGCTGGATTATATAGAATGATATTTTCCAATTAGGAATTTTGGAAAAAACAGTTGTTATGCACCAGTATTTTAAACAGTCTTTTACCAGTGAGAATAGTTGTATTGGATGCAGATGTTACTTCAATTGCATGCTAGCCTTACATTAAACATGTCAAGTGAAAGCATTTGAATTTTGTATTTCTTGCTTCGTACACTAACCAAAAATAGGAAATTCATTGTCAATCAATCAATAATTTGCTACCATTATATATCAACCTTAATATGTATTTTTTTCTTAATAGAGATTGTATTTAATATGGATTCATTATATATCCTGATCCTGAATGAAAAGTTATTAATAAAAGCTTCCCAGCAGAAGGCAAGTTGTCTAAACAAGTGGCAATATATATAATCATTAATGGCATTTTAAATACTGCATAGTCTATTTGGAAAATGTTATTCTTTTGCTGGAGAGTATGTTTATGGATTAACAAACCTGAAAAGGAATGGTGTTGCTGACTTGTGGTATGAAGCTTGTACTTTTAAATTTTAACTAGTGGACTTGTATGACATGCTTGATTGAGCAGTGACAACACTACATGCAGTACAGGTATATTATACTAACTTGTAAATATTCTACAATGGGTTCTACCTTATTATTTTTTCTGTCTAATGCCAGACAATTTTACTCATGAAGGAGAGAGTGTTGCCACTCAATGGGTTAAAGCCAAATTTCTGTAGATGGAAATTTTGAACAATAACTATGTAATAAGTACTGTGCCGGGAATGGAACCTGTTGCCCTGTGATTCTGAACAGTTCCTTAACAGCCGAGAGTCCATCAAGCCCTGAGAGTCCAAGCACCAAGAATCCATCAAGCTAACCAAGAGTTCATTTATACAATACTAGTGTCATCCCCGTTTATTTAATATACTACCAGTGACACCACCATCATGGTATAATTATACAGAAAGTTACATCTTGGCAAAAGGACTCTTTAGGTCAGAGGGCTGCAGTAGAATTGCAGGGCTGCAGGTTCAATTCATGCTGACAGGCTTGTAATTGTATTAAAACTGTCTGTATACCAGTACTAGCGAGTAGTACCAATGTGAAATTGCTGTGCTGAGTGGTTATATTACTACCTGAAAAAAAAGCAAACAGAAACTGAATGTTTTGAGCAAAGACCCTTCGCTCGAAATGTTGAGTTTCTGCTTGTTGTTTTTTTTGAGGTAGTAATATAACCACTCAACACAGCAATTGTAATTGTATTCCTTTGCAATTGCTCTCACATAGTTCTAAGGTACCTGTAGCTCTAGTTTATTTAATTGTCTTATTATATTGTAATGATATATTTTTTATTAAATTCCATGTATATAATATATACATGTTCAGTGATGTAAGACTCACAAATTTTCTTCATTTTAATGCAGTGTATAGGTTGTGACATTAAATTGGTCGAAATGACAAAAAAAATTGGTCGAAATGACCAAAAAAAATTGGTCACCTGGATGCATCTGAGAGAACCAATTAAAAATGGTCGTTTTAACCAATAAAATTAACCATTTATTAATTGGTCAAAACAACCAAAAATATTTGGTTATATTAACCAATTATTATTGGTTGAAATGACCAATTAATTAATGGTTAATTTTATTGGTTAAAACGACCATTTTTAATTGGTTCTCTCAGATGCATCCAGGTGACCAATTTTTTTTGGTCATTTCGACCAATCAGTTTTTACAGTGTATGTCCAGCTTATCGCAAAAAGCTTTCTGTGTAAACTTTTCAAAATAGATTATATAGATGAAGTAAATAGACCCGATAGGAACCTTGAAACAAGCCGCAGAAAGTATCTTTTTGTATATCCACATAGAAAATACGTGGTTTTCATTTAATTACTAGAAAATACATGCATGCAGAAACCCTCGCCTTCCTGGCAAAACCATTGTATTTTCCGAACGTGAAGTTCTAAAGTAGTTGTCATGGTAACATGATAATTCTTTAAGAATATTCTTACAAATGAAAAATCGCCTAAAAATATCACAAAATTACAAAATTATTAAATTCCCAACATATATATGTTAGGTATGTTATTATACGTAATATAAGCCTCAATATAAGGTAAAATTCAACCACAAAACGTTTCGCAAAACGTTTTAAAGTGCTGTTTAACTAAACTGCCTTTAATTAAATGGCTTTATCGATAAACTTTGAGTTGCAATAAAATGATTTCAAATTCTCGCTTGCAAATAACTTTGCTTTTTTTTTATTTAAATAATTCAATATAATAAAAAAGTCAATCAATATTAAAGATACACTGAGCGAAATTATATTCTGTCGTGTTTAGTTGTTTCATATACACAAAGTTTAGTTGTTTCATATACACATATAAAATCAATATTTAAAACGAACTTACCTTCGTTAACGTCGGCTCCCTTCTTTTAGCCGATTCTTTCGAAGTTTCTTTCAGAGAGAGCTTTTGAAATTTACAAAATATTGCAAAAATGCGAGTAAAAATGAAATATATTCGCAAGAAATTTATCAATCATGAATCATCAAATCTAGAAATGTTTGCTATTTCGCTGTCGTCATGCAGTCGTTATAATGCAAACTTTAAATTGGACCAATCAGTGTCCGCCATATTTTTGAGGTCAGTGAGGATGACCACCCACCCAACACCGTTGGTGACCCACGCCCGCGATATTTGATGAACTTTAGACTCCGCTAATTCTTTCGTTTCCCCGGGTGTAAATAGCCGGGGGGAATTAGTACCCTCGCACGGCGCTTCGCGCCGTCGGCTCGGGGATAATTTTTCAAAACTCATACAATACAGTACATATGTTGTTAACCAGCCTGTTAACCAATTTTGTCAAATCGTATATGCGTAAGCCTTATCATTCTATTCAATTCAATTCACATAAAGTGTTTGATGCGTGTGTTGAATATATAGAAAATTACGAGTTGTGTTGTGTGAAGGTCAAACTTCCAATTGCGTGAATGTTTAGAGCAGTGATTTCAAAAACAAACCCAAATTAGAGATGGATTAACGCTGGATTTCCATATGCATTTTGGTGTTTCCAATTCTCAGGCTCTTAGACCTGTTTTTTTTCGCGTTTCATTGAGTAATGTCATTTTAAACTTTGCCCATTTGCTGACCATTACGTGTAGCAAAACATTCCGCATCGTCATTCATAAACATTTAGAAACCAATCTTGTAAACATCCCTTTTAAATTAAATATGTTAAACAATCGAGCATAAGACAAATTTCAAAGGGAAAATACAAAATTAAACAAGAAGGTGCAAAATATAAAACGAGATGCATGCCAAGGCAACACTGAACTGTTCCTATTTGTTACATATTTTTTAGAGCAAGGCCATGCATTAAACTTATATAATTAGAATCTTTAATTTTAATTTATTGACAAGAAATCAAAATGTTCAGAAAGGTCCTGTAGACAGATTGATTATATACATGATAATTCATCGTCGAAGGATAAAAATATATAAAAATTATAATGCTTAATAATTCATTAATATATGTTCAGTTTTAAAATATGATTTAAACTGAGAAAGACTCCCAGAGTTTCTCACGGTTTCTCTAAGACAATTCCAATCCTTGCAGGCAGGAATGGTACAAGCTAATACTTGTTTGCGCAAGGTTTTTTATTACTCTTGCAGTTTTTAGTTCGAGCATCGTGTTTATGTATTAGTCCGAGACTTCAGCAAAATCAAATTCAGAAAAAGTCATGCTATTAACGCATTTGAAAATATAAAGACACCTATGATGAGGTCCCCCAGAGTCCTAAGAGCTTCAGTAGCAGACGAAAAAGGTGATCGATCCGAATTTACTTTGGCTGCTTTAGGTTACAGAATTTAAAGATTTTGCATCAGTGTACACTGCAGCTATTTTTCTCCCCATACAACCATGGTTATCATGATACAGTGGGTAATAGATAATAGAGAATTCTTTCACATAACGTCGAAGGAGATGCTTAAGTCGCTTTTGCACACTCAAGCGCTTATTGACTTCAGCACAAAGGTGCTTATAGCTATGTGCGCTGGCTATGTCATATTTGCTATAAAGATGACTCCAAGGTGTGTACTGCTGAACTGTTTCTATTTCTTCACAATGCATATACTTTAACGGAGGCTGAAATCAGGTTTCTGCCGTAAGTGTATTCAATATAAGCACTCATACTGTAATTTTAAAGAATGGTGAAAGGCTGCACATTAATTTAATTGATTACCCATTTCGTCGAAAACGGTTGATATTGGAAATTTTGATGCCCTCGAGAAACCAACTGAAGTTTAAATATTTCGTTTGTTCTTATGTTTAATAGGTTCAACCCTCAATTTTTCTGTAATGTATCTATCTATACTAGCTACATTCTTGTCAGGCGAGAAAAAATCTTGATCTTGAATTTTTAATTAGTTTAATTGCGCTATGAATGTGTTTATTTCTGCATTATTGTATAAGTCAGTGATGATCATGGCGGCAAATAACAGAGGTATCAATCGATAAGGGTGCTTGTCCTCAACGATAAAATACTAAGTTCATATTATAAGTTACGACACGAATTTGAGGTAAAAACCGCAATTGATATCCACTGGAAGATCAATATCCGCGTAGCGAGGTTGACATCAAAACCATTGGATATCGATTTTCCATTGGATATCAATTGCAGTTTACCGAAAAAATCATGTCGTAACGTTTTTGTCCCATAAACAAGACTTTACAAAATATATAAACTGTTCTATTATCTTATCGATGGGACGAGGGGATTCATCTTGATTTAAAGTTATCGTGTTGTTTTATTGACAAATATACACTTAAACATTTTGAATCTTATGAACTTTGAAATCTGACCAAAATTTTCAGACGTTTTGAGTAAAAAATACCAAAAAAGCCAAATAAAACTGTCATTAGCCAATGAGATTGCTTATCGCAGGTGGGTATCTAATCTAGCAGGTGTGTATCAAATCATTCCGTCAGGCTATCGTCCAATCACAACGGTTTTTGAACCTCATTTATGGGACAATATTCTACCCAAGGGTCTACATATATGCCGAACATGTTAAGTATAAAGTCCCACAAAAGAACCGTTTACTAACCTGAGACATGTCTTTCGAATGATGATATTTCTGTATTCAGGTGCACGATATTTTTCTCCATATCGCTCCTCATTTTTTTTTGCTTTACCTTTTCCTGAAGAAAAATTACTATGTACGCAACTCTTGACACCAAAAAGTAACAGCTACCAGGCCACCAGTTCAATACTGGAAGCCCAATAAAATTAAATACAAACTTGTTTGACATGAAATAGAAAACTAATCTAAACTGTCCAAACTTAACTTAATTAATACTTAAAAATTAGCATCACATTGCACCAAGATATCGCGAGCTGTTCTTGTTGTTTTATCTTACCCAGACAACGCTTCTCAAAGCAAATTTAAATATGCGGCGGTTTACGAAAATATTTTTAAAATTTATTGGTCCACTCGGCCCACAAATTGACTGCAAGCAGAAATTTGAGCCCGCGATACAATGGTAGGACACCATTTCTTTATTACGTTACTGTACAATCCATTCTACTAATGCGTGCATTCGAGTCTGCAAGGACTTGAACTTGGTTTTATGTTCTTGCAAAAGTCTGATGATCTTAAGTATAGGTAACATAGCATTGTTTGAAGTGCAATTTGGATATAACATGCACTCGTGAGTTTTTCAAAGACTTCAAACTGTAGCACTAGTCCGAAGGACGAGTGCTATTTGAGGTCAAACTCACGAGTCCATGTTTGTCCAAATTTCACGAGAAACCATGGTATTACTTATTAATAATTTACATAAAAATGTTCGAGACAATTGTAGTTTTAACTTAAGCCCGCCGCACAAGAGCGCACTTGTGGCGCGTACTTGTTATTCGTCAAAATTTCCACGTGTGCGGGCAACATTTACGGCATTCTCGTCATTCATGCATGACATGTAAACCGAATACCAGACATGTTTGATATTTTTCGTCATTCGGGAGAAAAAAATTCTCGTGTGCAGCGAGCAAACGACAAGCGCGCCTGAATAGGAAAATTTGCGCATGCGTGCAACTTGCAGAATCAAAAACAACATGGTGGATCAAAATCACGAGCTCGTGTTTTGTTTTTAATTCTGTAAGCTGCACGCATGCGCAAATTTTCCTATTTAGGCGCACTTTCCCGCACACGAGAATTTTTTTGTCACGATTGACGAATGACGAAAAATATCAAAGTTGTTTGATATTTGGTGTACATGTCACGAATAACGAAAATGCCGTAAATGTTGTCCGCACACGAGAAAATTTTGTCGATCAACTTGTCACGAATAACAAGTACGCGCGACAAGTGCGCTCGTGTGAGGCGGGCTTTACGCGTGAAATAGCGAACATTCCACTGGCCGATTTTTCGTGGCTTTGTTATATCACATAGGCCTACAACACTAACAGCTTGAAAATTCCATTCAACTGTGTATTTTTGTTTGTCTTGTTTAAGGTAAATGCTTTTCCATTTAAAAATAAAGATAAAAGCCATATTTTCCACGCCATAAAGTTAAAAGCCATATTTTCCATAAAACTTTGTGCATGCATAAGTGGGTTTCAGAGAACGTAAGCGGTACCGCACGGCATGATATTTTCCAGCACTGCAGATGTACAATGAGCAACCTGCATGATCTACGATCGCCTACTATCAGAAAGTCACACAATGATAGCATATTGTTGTATCTTTTTTTATAGTTATTATTAAACATTGCCTATAGTTTAGACAATATATTTTGTCAGCTATGAGTTTGACTTTATATTTTGCCTATTACTCTAAGTTTTATTTGGACAATTCGACATGCGAATAGTGGGATTAAATCTAGCCGGTTTTGAGTTATAAATAAAGGGAGTTAAAAGTTGGCAAAACATAATAGCATAAATTAGTATACTTTTAAAAACCCAAAATCGGATACACCGGTCACAAAAAATCCCACAAAATTCGAACATTTTTAAAATTTTGAGTGATATGTCCCTGAATTTTGTTCAGAATATATATGAGGAATTTATTATTTTACCTGTCTCTGTTTCAACCTCTCATCCTGAAATATACAAATTTTAGTCAGTGTTGCAATACAATTTTAGTCAGTGTTGCGATACAATGGACTTACGCTTTAGAAAAGTTTTTAATCTCGGAATAACAAAGGATATTTTCTGAAAGAAGTTATCAAAATTAGAAAAACTGCAAAGTTTGGTTGCGAAATGTTGTAAAATACGGAAAATATAGCCCTGCGAAGTTGGTATATTTGTATACATTTCTATTACGTGCGGAAATTGGTAGCTAATTTAGTTACTAATTCACACACGTAATACAAAAGTACACAAATTTGCCAACTTTGAAGGGCTATATTTTCAGTATTTTACAACATTGCGCAACCAAACTTTGTAATATTACTAATTCCAAGACGCTCTTTCCAGCTGTTGTGATAGATTTCGTTGTTCTTACTTAGATTAAAATTTAGTCTAAAGCGCAAGTCGTCCATTGCTCTATAATTATGTGCGCTGGATTTTCTGTCTATCTGATATTTTTTGGAGGGTATCACAAACGCCCCGTTTTCAACAAGCTACAGTGCTCTCGTGACCTCTTCTGTCCTATATCAAACAATTGCTTTCTTTCATTTTACTGGATTTCTATGGTTTTAAGATTTTTAATGTGCTTTCCTTTGCGCAACGTCTCTGGCACTTTGAAATTTGGATTGATGAGTTCCCATAAAGTTATACGATTATACTAAATATCAAGATGAAGCACAAGTTTAGATATAGTACTAACATAACGTAGTTTCGTTGGAAAATGGGGTATATATCCGCGGTCATTCGCATGTCTAGTACTTAATTATTCTGAGAACCGAAACAAAACAGATAAAATTTAATTGCACTAATCATAGAACTGCATTCTAATGTCATCTAGTATGCGACGTCAAAAACTGCAAAAGATCGGACGGAAATATTAGTCCCGCAGACGAAACGTCTCCGTCAGGGCAGGGAGAGGGGAGAGAGCGCTTGATATATATATATATATATATATATATATATATATATATATATATATATATATATATATATATATATATATATATTATATA
>CACRXK020017770.1:0-10399 GCA_902702795.2 Paramuricea clavata
CAAATAATATTATCAACTCAACATGCTTGGAGTATATACTGTAGCTATGACTACGGTATCAATTTATAAAGTTTAATTGAATTAACAGTTAATTTGATATATTCCACAAAGGCCTAACCCTAAATTTTCTCGGCCAAGTTATTTTAGATAAGAAATTTTAGTTTTTATTAAACCCTCCCCAACTAAAAAACATGCGTATATACCTCGGCTGATCAAGTTCTCTGAAAATTCACGGTCTGCATGTTGAAAAACGTTTATCTTTCGAAAGCGGACAAGGGCGATTCGTCTTCAATAATTGATCATATAACGTTGTCTGTCAGGGATGATCTTATTAAAATATCAACTTTTAGAACTTGGCCATGCATGTAGGTTGTGTGGATATATGTCGCAATATATAATTCCACTGTTCACGAAGCTGATTTTGAAGGATTAATTCATTCAAAATTCATCAAAAAATCAAACGACATGAAAAAGAAGGCGTGCTACAGTGTATTTCATATTCATACTCTTTTGACGATATTCCAATTTAGTAATTGCAAAATGAATAAATTCGATATGCATCTCGTAAAAGTCGATTAAATTAAAAAATTTCATATTTTGTAAATATGATTTGGAACTAATCTCAGTAAATTGATATTGGCGGTAGCTAGAGCATTTGATATAAAAATACTCAATTCTGATTGGACAAGAGCAGGCATGCACTCCAATTGTTTTTGAGCAAAAAGAGAGTAAATCCTGTAAAAATTACCTCCTAACAAATATAATCTTATTTTTAGGCTGACCTTATATTTCCAAGAAAATTGATCAATAACACCCAATTGTAAATACAAGACGCTGCATGGTATTTAATGACGATCGCTTGGTTCTTTTGTCAACCTTTGTTTTTTGACAGGTTGTCAGAAGGCATACAGACTAAAACTGATCACAGTAGGTAGAATCAATCATTACGTCTCAAGGAGCTGAAGGAAGAAGACAGAACTTGCTTGGAGACAAAATTTACAAAATGATGTCTGCGAAAATTCTGTTGAAAATCCTCATTTTCTCAGCCTGGCTGAGCTTGGCTTTTGGTTTATCGCAAAGCGACAAGGTATAGTTGGTACTAAAATTATGATAGGTGATACATTTGGTAAAATTTCTTATATATTTCTCAAAATTTAAGCCCAGCAGGTTCTCTATTACTGCGCATGTATATTACGATTGTGGATTGTATATATGCACGACACGCGATTTCTATAGTATAGATACGTCTTATTTCTTAACATACGATCGCATCTAATTTACAATTGCTTATACTGTTTTGGTTATACGGAAACAATTTTATATGTGGTTTTATTTATATCGTCAGCTGAAAGCGAGAACTGCCCATGGGATCCATCAAACATATGTGTCGCATAACTATATTCTTCAGATGTATGTGTGTTAATCATGAAAGCATATAACAAATATAAAATATAAAAAAACTTTGAAAATGATTTATATATACAGGGTGTCCCAAAACTTCAACTGAGGAGCGTCTCTGAAAATAAGAGAGTAAAAACCCGCACATAAAAGAACCACTATTTTTATGTCAGGCTCATCAGGCTATTTAAGTGGTTCTTATATATAATATATTCGGGTATTTTATAGTGAGAAATCGGGCTGAGTTGGTTCTTAAAACTGTTTCTTTATATTTCTAGTCGAAAACAATTGTTCCTATATATAGTGTGTTGTTTTAAATTATTTGTTTCTCTAATTATAGTATATAAACTGTTGGTCAGTATTACACGTCGTCTAATAATAACTATTTAAAGGTTTCCGAGTGTCCTCATTAACCCAACAACAGATTATATGCTTTTCCACTTACATTGGTATTAGATCAAGCATACACCTGCAAATACCCGCCTGCCCTCGCTTAGAACATGCATTCTAGAGGATTTTTTTAAGAATCAGTCTTATTCGTCAGCCTGAAGTGATCCTTGTATTTTGGGTGCTTCATTTTGCTAAATTTCAAGCTGTTGCTTCTTAACCCACTGGTCCTTGTAGGCGAGTTTTGCCGCGACGCAAAGGTATGACCACGCGGTTAAGCGAAAACATATCAATGTGGCTATATATATGAACTACCGCAACCGTTTATGTAGTATAGGTATATAGCTTAATTAGTAGTCACGATAAAATGTATGCGTGCTTCACTCTGACTTCATGCCAAAAGTAAAAATCCGTAACTCACATCAATGCCGACATATAGTAATACTATATACAAATCATATAGTGGGGGCATTTTTTGGACATCCTGTACATGTAAAGTCTCTGTAAGTGTAATGTATATATACTTTTCCAAGAAAGACAAACAAGTATATCAGGTATATTTAAGGAGTGCATCAGCAATGCGACCTTTCATTAACTGTTCTGAAAGTTTGCATTCACTTCAGGAGCATGCAAACATACTTTTTTGAAAGGTGAGCTACCTCGTCACATCTGCTGTGATCGCTTTGGCAAAAATGAAGAAACATTTCAATGAAAATAGTTGAACCATACAGCAGCTTCAAGAAGAAACAGTCAAAACAATGAGTAAAATAATCTGAAACGTGGCATAAGCCTGACCATATTAAGATATCTTAATCTTCGTGTTTGGATACGATGAAATTTGACAACTGTTAAGTATGTTGACCCAGATTATTGAGTTCCTTCAGCAGTAAGATATGATTACTAATACTTAATATAACATTCTGGGCGTAATAGGGAATTAAATATGCAGTATATATATATTGGCTTGTTATAATCCCAAATATATACCTAATCTTTCTTCGTCAATAACTTACTACGCATTTCACTGATATGTGCATTCCGCATTTTTTCTCGCTTCCGACGCAGGCTTGGTCACAAAATTTGGCGCCTTTTCAAGGCCTGCGTCGAACCATAGACAATCCAGAAGACATGTCTTCTGGATTGTCTATGGTCGAACGTCGTTCGGAAGCGAGAGAAAATGCGGAATGCACATATCAGTGAAATGCGTAGTAATTACACTGGAAAAACTGATAGTGAAATTCATACCATGGAATTCATACCATTGAAGAACAGAAAATGTCAGCAGAATAAGAAAACACCAGACGAGGCACCACTGCATCTCTGGGAATGGCCAGGCCAGCCATGGTCACAAGTTTATATAGATTATGCTGGAGCGTACAAAGGAGAAATGTTCCCTGTGCTAATGCATCAGTCAAATCCAAGCGTGCCCATGCCCCCGAGGCATTTCCTGCCGAAACGCCGAAGAAAGTATTCTCTTTATTTTCAGGTAGTTAGATAACCTACTCTTCTTAGCCAAACAGTCCAGCTGTCCCCGGGGAGGGCGATTTGCTACTGACTTTTTGCCCCGCTGCAGGGCATTTTCACGTGTTTTTTATCCCCGCCCCCGGGAATTTGTCGCATACTTTCGAGAATTGTCAAAAGGTCGGGGGTTTCCTGATGAGATGGGCACGCTTGGATTTGACTGATGCATAATAGATGTCTATTCAAAGTTGGTGCAATTACACATGATGAAGTCAATTACTTCTACAGCTACAATGGAAAAGTTAAGAGAAATCTTTGCGACCCATGCACTACCCAAGACAGTCGTTAGTGACAATGGGACTAACTTTTTAAGCAACGAATTTGAGCTATTTATGAGTCAGAATGGCATTGAACATATTAAAGTATCACCGTATCATCCAGGCCCTAATGACCAAGCAGAGCTGGCAGAGCGGGAAGGAATAGCGAAAATGGAAGGAGCCTAAAAATCAAGCTGGTTAGATTTCTTCTCAAGTGTCGTATTATCCCACATTCCACCACGGGAGTTCCACCGGCTCAGTTGTTGATGAATCGGAAATTACACACCCAATTGGACCTACTCCACACAAACGTTGGTGACCGAGTCCTGGAAAAGCGAACACAACAAAAATCATCCCATGATTATCATGCTAATGGGAGATACAAGTGGATGACACAGCTTATATCAAAGATTTCAGACGTCCATGCAAAATCTTGGATGTCGGGAACTGTGGTTGAGAAAACTGGTCCTGATTCGGCTAAAGTGAGTCTGAGCACTGGTGAAATAATGCGAAGACATTAATTGGACAATGGAAATCAGTAGAGTTTTTAAGGCCAAATGTATTGACTTATAAATACCGGTCTATTTTTTTCGGGATTTCCCAGACTACCAGCCCATGCAAAACTATATTCCTCTGCAATAAACATAAATAACTAACTATATATGTGCTCTATAAATAGCACGGCCAACAGACGAAAAGTTTGAAAATGATTTAACTATACAGGATGTCCCAAAAATGCCACTTCACTTTCAGTGGTGGTATTTCTAATCTCTCAATTAAATCTTATTCTAGTTTGAGAAATTGAAGAAACAAGTCAAAAGGCAAGGGAGTATGATTAAAAAGCTGGAAGTAGAAATCCAATGTAAGAAAACGAAAAGATCAATAAGCGTATACATTGTTAGAGTTATAGAAAATAAGGCTATATCACAATTTTATTAAACCGTAGCAAGGAGGTTGCAATTTAATTTAAAGTGTTAAAAATTTGCTTCTATACTAATACATGCAGCTAAACTAAAAAACACTACAGATATTTACTCCTTAAACACTACAAATATTTATATTTACTCCTTTGCTTTGCTTAAACAAGCTGATTAATTAAGATCAGGAAAAGTTCTCTATAGACTCTTGCCAAACTCTAACACCCAAATGTAATATCCAAGTTCCAAACATGAATCTCTGTAGATGAGTAATGATACGCAATTGATAAATGCGAGCATCAAACAGTGTTATTATAATACTATAGCCTAATTAATGTGCACTCGTCGTTTTAGTTTCCAATCGCGATTTTACTGGACGTGTATAGAAAACAATTTTGTTTGTTGCTATATATGCTGTTTTATGTCTGCGGCTTGCAAAGTATTATTCCGTTTAAACTGCTTATTTGCAGTGGATTACATTGCCCGCCTCCATTTCAAGCTGTTGTTTCGTGTGCACTCAAGCAAATTTGGGAAGTGTCTACTGATATCCACATCTACCCTTATGTACCCAGAAGAGTATTACGAACGCGCGTCTCAGGAATTATTTTCGAGTTTAACAGCTTTCAATACAAACGAAAAATTATTATGTTTTATAGATATTTTGAAGCGTTTCGACAGGTTACACAAGCAGTCTTGTTCAGCTTTGTCGCTAAAGCACTCATCAACAACCGGTGGAATGTATTATTTAAATCCTCTTGGACTCAGTTCATCGCCATTGGTTCACCTATACTGTGATATGACGTCAAAGAATGGTGTTGGTGTGACGGTGATTGGACATGACAGTGAATCAACGACACTTGTGAATGGATATGAATCTCCAGGTTCTTACAGACGAAAGATTAAATATGATATTTCCATGGAACAGATCCTTGCCATTGTGAAGCAGTCCAAGAATTGTGAGCAGTTTATAAAATATCAATGTTATAGCAGCGGTTTTTGGTTTTACTCTACACATGATAGTTGGTGGGTATCACGTCAAGGTTCGCGGATGAATTACTGGGGCGGGGCGGCAGTCAACAGTGGAAAATGTGCATGTGGATTGACCAACAGCTGTGCAGGTGGAGGAAAATGTAATTGTGACGCGAATGACCGGACATGGCGTGAAGACAGTGGATATCTGACTGACAAGAGCACACTGCCTGTTACTGAGATGAGATTTGGAGATACCGGTGCGGGACATGAGAAAGGATACCACACACTGGGAAAATTGCGATGTTGGGGTTAGGATAGAAGAGCGGATAATACATGAACTGAAACGTTATCACTTAGCATAAGTAGTATAGAACGCGTCTTTGGTAAAAGTGTCAATCAAAAATAGTTTAACACAAAAGTAGAACTTATAGGACATAATTATCACTAACAATATGCGCACTGTGGGTGGTTACTGACTGCATGTTCACTTCGCGCTACATATTCAACGTTAGTACTTAGTACTACGCTTAAAGATGCTGTAAAGTCCGTTCTGCTCTTAACAAAGGGGGACCCGCAGATATAAACATTGCCAAATTTTTGCATTTTTCGAACTTTTTTGAATTGAAACGTAGAGTTTATTCATTTACAAGCATAGCAAACCAGAAAAGTGTTAGATATTCAGTTAGTATATCATATTTTACAAATATACTAGCAGTTCAAAATGTAAACAAAGCGTTTGTTTACATTATGGACTTTACAGATCTTTATTAATATTAATAATAATCAATATCAAGCCTCTTATATCATATCAAACTATATAAAAACTTAAAAATAGGAAATCTGCTTTATGTTTAAGTAGAATGAATGAAAAATATTGCACTAGAATATAAATTGAAAAGAATAAAAGTGGATAATCAGATATTGTTTTGAATCGTTCCTTCATTTGGTATTACAGAAAATGCCAGCCTTAGAGCATTAAGAAATTGACCTCACTCCATGGGATTTTTTATTATGCAGAAACAAATGCATACACAATTGCATGCATCAAACACATGCGAAATAGATTATTTATTCATGCACTCATTTAATTGAATGTCACAACACAACTTTATACCAGTTTAGAACTGTCAGAAGATAAACTTAAATCATAGTGCATTTTAATTGCGTGCTTGTCACTGAATTACTATATTTGGCACTGGATTAATTTTTTGGCAGTGTATTGCAACAAAATTACACTTCCCTTAGCCAATCAGAATTGGATAATAAGGTCTCTTATCCACTGTTGGCAAAAATAAACTCGCAAGCTCGCTGCGAGTGCATGCATCTAATTAATTAAACTGTCAAGCATTGTGATTGGTCGAAAGTACTCGCAGCTAGATATTTAGATAAGTTTAATATGATTTTACAAAGGCTGAATTGCGTAAAATGTACAAAAATAAAATGTACATCACACTCACACCACCACGCCAATATGTATATACGGTGAAACGTTGAAAAAGAATTGTATAGCGAAGTTCAGATCTGACCACCCCCACCATAAAGAAACTAAAAACTAATCAGAAACGTTCAGACGAGTGGAAAACAATCTAAGATCATGTGAAAGTTGCACGAACATGCTTTTAAACGTGCCCTTAGTCTGACCATTAGATATCTAATCGTGTTTGAAAAATGTACAATGGAATTTCACAATGTTAAGTGTGTAACAGCCAAATTATTGAGTTCCTTCAGCAGTATAGATAAATAATACCAATAAAAGATGCTTCGAGTATACTACGGTATTAAATTATAAAGTATAAACTACTGTTATATTCCACGAAGGCTTAACCCTAAATTTCCTCAGCCAATAGCTGGCTGAAATGAGTTATTATAGGTAAGATATTGTAGTTATTAACCTCCCCCTCCCCCCCAACTAAAAAACACGTGTACACTACAGACGTAAAAATCTCACAACTTGTCCACAAGATGTGTTCGCAACAGGCTTGTAGCAAGCTTGTCAACAAGTTGTAACAATGTTGTTATTTTATCAATTTGCTCAAGGTTGTCACTCACAACTTGTTGACAACTCAATTGTTGAATTGCAGGACGATAACAAGTTGTTGGAACAACTTGTAAAAAGTCTGTTGAGCTCAACAGCCTTCATGTAGCAAGTTGTCAACAAGCCATTAACAACTTGTCAACAAGTTGGGAACAAGCAGTGCGAACACTCCTGTTGACAAATTGTTGGAAAGGCATCGCGACAAATCTTCTGTAGGTTTAAATTGTTACAATTTGTGCCTTTTTACGTGTGTACCTCGATTGACCAAGTTCTCTGGAAATTCGCATGTACGCACGTTAAAAAATTAATACAACATTGAGGTTTGTATGTTGAAAAACTGTTATCTTTCGAAAGCGGATTGCTTCGAATGATTTTTTTCGAATTGTAAATTTTCAATAATCGATCATATACCAACTTTCAGAACTTGGCCATGCATGTAGGTTGTGTGGATGTCGCAATATATAATTCCACTGTTCACGAAGCTGATTTTGAACACAGTTCTATTAATTTTGTTTTGAAGGATCAATTCATTTAAAATTCATCAAACTACAAAGAAGGAGTGCTATTTCATATTCCACCCCATGGTCTGTCCAGATATGATGGTCTGCATGGAAGCCCGGTAAACTTCAAAGCCACAAAATAGAAGGTCATTGTTCGATGTTGAACTGTATCTCACCGTGCACAAATCCTTTGACTTTGTCTCAACTTCATTGAATATTTTTATCGTGGTTGCACGTTTCATCCCCATTGGACGTTCACTTAATTATACGAAAATACAATGAGCTCAATCACCATGACCGTGCACAAATTCTTTGACTTTGTCTCAACTTCACCGAATATTTTCATCGTGGTTGCACGTGCCAGCATTAGTGGGCGGTTACTTAATTATACGAAAATACAATGAGCTCAATCACCATGACCGTGCACAAATTAACATAAACTCAGACAACAACACAACACAATGCCTTCAGCTCGGTTTCCAGACAATCATATCTAATTGATAGACAATATTCCAATTTAGTAATTACACTACAATTTAGATACACTACACAATGCCTTCAATCCAGACAATCATATGTTGATAGACTATATGTCCACTCTTTTGACGATATTCCAATTTAGTAATTACAAAATTAATAAATTCGATATCTAACTCGTAAAAGTCGATTAAAGAATAAAACATTTTCATATCTTGTAAATATGATTCATAACTAATCTCAGTAAATCGATAAATGGTGGTAGAGCATTTGATATAAAAATACTCAATTCTGATTGGACTCTTGTCCATCCATGCACTCCAATTGTTTTTAAGGAAAAAGAGAGTAAATTCTGTAGAAATTACCTTCTAACAAAATAATCACAAGCTGACCTGTTCAAGAAAACCGATCAATAATACCATATTGGATCATGTACACTGCACATCTGCAGACTGTACTGTAAATGCAAGACGCTGGTGTTTAATGAAGATCGCTGGGCTCTTTTGTCAGATATGTTTCTAACCGGTTGTCAAGAGGCGTGCACACTAAAACTGAACACAATAGGTATATGCATTCATTACGTCTCAAGGGGCTGAAGGAAGAAGACAGAACTTGCTTGGAGACGAAATTTACAAAATTATGTCTGTGAAGATTCTGTTGAAAATCCTCATTTTTTCAGCCTGGCTGAGTTTGGCTTTTGGTTTATCGCAAAGCGACAAGGTAGTTGATAAGAAATTGCAGTAGGTGACATATTTGTTATTAACGTTTCTTATGTTATTCAAAATTCAACGCTAGCAGAATCTCTCACTGTATATTATGATTGTGATTTGTATGGTACCGTATTTCTCTACAGTAGATATATCTTATTTCTTTGGTAGATAGTGTATTCAAAATAACCTTTTCAGATATTGCCTGAATTATAAAATTTAAATGCACATAATAGCTACAAATATACGTACATCAGTTCTAATTACTGATACGCTTTTATAGAATTACTAATAATAAAACTGTTAAAACGGTCTGTCTTAACTGTAGGTATTGTAAATTTACGCCCTTTTCCTTAAATTTCCCGAGGAGCTGTGTACAACTGGTAGTAATTTATGAACTGATTTACGAGTCTCGTTGTTCAAAATTTGTTAGTAAAGTTTAATAAGTTGCAGTCGCTAATGCCTCTTAGTACGCATACCAGGTAGTAGACTGTCATGAAAAACTGGATAAGCAAACTCCAACAAGGATCTACTATAAGAGCCATGATCTATTAGAGAACAGACGCACGGAATTACGTCAAACAAAACCTTATCCAATGGCATTCCCTTATTTGTATAGATCATGTACGCGTGATATTTGTAAAATTTCAACTCTTTCAAATTTCCAAATGTTTGGGTTGCAGATAAAAAGTAAACTATTTACCTGTTTAATTCAGGGGTTTTCATTTTTGTTCTTCTCACATTATGACGTCATACTGTGTATCTATAACTGAAAAGACAACGGCAAAATCTTATCTATTTGTCAAATACACGATTATAAAAAATTGGACTAGTTCTTTCCAACCTACTTCAGACTTCAGAGTCTCTTAACTGAGTTAAAAAATAGAGTCGCTTAGATGCTTTCAGTCACAATTTCGGAAACACGTTTGTTCTCCATAAGTTATGATCACATTTTGCAATTACTTATACACTCTTATAGTTATGCAGCTATTTCAATTAAGGTTGTCTCCGAGCAAAGCGGAAAAGTGCTAAAAAATGTGTGTGAAAAAATTAATGAAGTTTTTAGCGATTCCCAGCAAGCCTTTCGCGCTCGTATTCGACTATTCCGCTTTGCTCGGCGACAACCTTAATTGAAATCGCTGTATGCGGACACGATATCATACGGTTTTATTATCATTTCTTATCTATCTTTCTTTTTATTATCATTTCGGTTTAATATCATTTGGGG
>CACRXK020017772.1:0-10397 GCA_902702795.2 Paramuricea clavata
TATCTTAGATGTTTTTGTCACAAATGCTCCTCACTACTGGAAGGAAATAAAAGTTAAGAAAAGTTTGGTAAGAACTGATCATAATATGATTATTGCATACTCGAGAAACATTATAAAAGCAAAAAGAACAAATTCATTCTTTAGGGATGTAAGAGAACATAGAAAATTAAACATGCTAAGAGAACTAGAGAATGTGGACTGGTCCAAGATAACAATATATGACCAAGCCCCTGATGAAATGGTGAAACAACTTTATGAAAGTCTCTGGCCGAGATTTGAGAACAATTTTCCACTGATAAAAGTCCGAACCTCGTCACGCGATCCACCATTTATGTCCCCTCTCGTAATTATTTGTTGAAAAAAAGGAAGAAAGCTATAGGCGTAGGTGATGAAGAATCTACTTTTCGTTTACAAAATCAAATTAACACACTAATTCGCGCCAATCAACTTAATGCTGTTCAAAATGAGAACCAAAATCATAAAACTGGAACAAAGAAATGGTGGAATAATGTTAATAACATTACTGGCAGGAAAGAGAAAAATTCTGCACCTGTTAGCTCTCTGATTGATCCGAATGTTATAAATGCCTACTTTCAAACTATTAACACTGACCCTAATTATTCAGCCCCTCAGTTACTACAAATTCCAGAGGGAACTAGAATTCCATTTCTTTCTGTCGATATTGTCTATAACTTTCTAAGAAAACAGAAGCGTTCATCATCTGGCCCGGACGATCTACCACATTCGCAGCTGAATTAGCTCCAGCTATAACAAAAATATTTAACGTATCTCTGAAAGTTGGAAAAGTCCCTGAAATATGGAAGAGAGCGAATATAGTTCCAATACCAAAAGAAAATGTTATCAACTCAAGTTCTGAACTGAGACCTATCTCACTAACAGACATCATAATGAGGTTATTTGAGAGATGTATATACAAAAATGAGATCGCAGATGTTATATGTCACTCAATCGATTCTGACCAATACGCATATAAAGTGGGACATAACTCAACGATGGCTTTAGTTAAATGTCAACATACGTGGTTGAAAGGGTTGGATAATGGTGTGAAATATGTGAGAGTACTATCATTTGACTTTAGCAAGGCTTTTGACAGCGTTCCACACGACATACTATTTGGAAAAGTTAAGAAATTGCCTTTTAACCCGTACATCATAAATTGGATGATAGATTTCTTAAAAGATCGCAAACAGAGAGTAACAGTTGATGGCATCACAACCGAGTTCTTGAAAATTAATCGTGGCGTGCCTCAGGGGACTGTTCTAGGCCCGATACTATTTTCAATAATGGTAAATGACATTAAACCAGTCAATCCAATCAATGCGGAACTCTGTAAATTCGCTGATGATATAACAATAGAAGCCCCGGGCTATGATGAGGATGATACAGGTGCTGAAGAGGTAGAAAATATGAAATTATGGTCGGATGAAAATCGAATGGTGCTGAATATGAATAAAACATACGAAATGATTGTTCGTGGGAGAACATCTATACCTCTACCCAGTTGCATTCCGTCCATCAAACGGAAAACATGGCTCAAGATACTTGGAATTACCCTTGAGGAAATACCGGAAAATTGGGACATACACTTCGAAGAGATGCTTAAAAAAGCGAGTGGTCGAATGTACATTTTACGGGTGTGTAAATATTATGGTTTTACAACAAAGCAGTTAGAACTTCTCTTTCAGAGTTTAATAATGTCATTATTCACTTTCGGAACTGAACTTTGGGGAGGAGCATCTTACACTAAATACATTAGTCAGATTGATAAGTTTATAAATCGTGCATACCGTAATGGGTATGTAACAGAGAAATCTAATTTTAGAGAAATAATTAATAAGAGAGACAAGAGATTATGGAAAAAAATATTAGATGATGAAAATAATGCACTAAGAGAACTTTTACCAAATAAATTAGATCGAACGTTAAGGCAAAGGGGACATGACTTTGAGCTGCCCTTAGTAAGAACTGAAAGATTTAAAAAATCTTTTGTAAATAGATGTCTTTTCAATTTTATCTAGTGTATGATACATTTTAATAATTTTTAACAATATTGTAGAATTTTACTAGTTTTATTAAATTATTGATGTAAATAATTAATGTAAAATAGACTATATTCTTATAATTCCATGTAAACTCGGACTTGTGTTCCGAGTATTGATTAATAAAGACTATTATTATTATTATTATTATTATTATATATGGAAGCATGGTTTCCTCGCGCTTCAAACGATTGAACAATTGGATGATCCTACCCTCTTATTATTAGTGAAAATCACCGACGTAATATTTCGTGTGAACCGCGAAACGGCGAAAGCTTGGGTTCTAATGTAAATACATATGGCGGATTTTGAAAATATAGAGCATTTGCATATATGGAAATGTTTTATGGATACAGAAGCAAGATATTGAACAGTTCAGGTGCCGTACACTTTATTTTAACTGCTATTTAGATAGAATACTATTGTTGTCGAATTGAATTTGTCCTAAAGCCCGTGGTGTAATAATATAAAATGGAAACTTTCTTTAGTAAAGGCTGTTTTCCACTTCGCCTGTATCGTAACGTAACGTACCGGTGAGCATGCGCAGCTTGAAGATGGGTTTTCAAATTTACGTACTTCCGGTTGATTCGCGTATCAAAATAAAAAGTTCGTCGCTAGTCAACTTTTTAGCGTAGTACGGAAGTATTAACCAATCAACATTCACTAAATTTTGACATTTAAAATTTGTTTTGATATGTGCCGGTACGTTACGCTTGAAATGGAAAACGGCCTTTATTCTGTCAAAAATAACATGCACCAAGCACGAATCTTTATAACAGGGTGATTTTAGTTCGGTTCAGAATTATCTCACGACCATTGTGAGAGATTTTTGCTACACTGGAACTCGATTCGTTCTGATAGTACAATAAATACAATATGTTTTCGAATCACCCCACCGACACCGTACGTTCTCGAATAGTTTTAGTAATTTTACACTTTCTCGAAAAACAAAAAGGAACCTAATTATGCCCTAAGGCATGTTCTGTACTAACAGTAATAAAGTTAATTATCGACAGGAGAACCTTTAAAATTTTGACAACAAATGCCAAAAATTTAGTATTCTGGAAAAGTGAAAATGTTTAATAAAAAACTAATATTTCCCATTTTCGACCCTTAAATTTCGACTTTTGACCCTCGACTTCTGACCCTCGACCTCGACTTTTGACCCTCGACCTCGACATTCGAACCTCGACATTCGAACCTCGACCTATGACCCTCGACACTCGACCATTACCCAAACTCGATCAAATATGGTCATAATTTCGCTATAGCATATTCGTTTCTATCCATTACTCATTATTCAGAATATACAAACACCCATTGGAACCCAACTATAAAATATTATACTAATTCTTAATTTGCAATTAAGTAAT
Organism: Paramuricea clavata; assembly: GCA_902702795.2. Classification (NCBI taxonomy): domain Eukaryota; kingdom Metazoa; phylum Cnidaria; class Anthozoa; order Malacalcyonacea; family Plexauridae; genus Paramuricea; species Paramuricea clavata. The sequence continues at coordinate 3,434 of CACRXK020017772.1, forward strand.
ATTATAAAACAAATTTATATGTATCAATGGACCAATCCCCAATTAACCAAAATTTTGAACTCAACAAGTCTAGACAAAAATTTCACCACAGCTTGAAGAGCATCACAAAATTAGTAATATTCCAAAGTTTCGTTGCAAAATGTTGTAAAATGCGGATAATATAGCCTTCCCTAAACGGGAAATGGTTACCACTTCTGTGCGTAATACAAAATGACTGAAAATTACAAACCTCGCAAGGCTATATTATCCGCATTTTATAACATTTTGCAACGAAACTTTGGAATATTACTAATTTTGTGATGCTCTGTGCTGGAGAAGTTAATGCACACTTACCACAAATAAATTTAAAATAAAAGTTTAATAAAACATAAAAGTTTCTCACAAATGATCGCTGTAAAATACTCGCTTCCTCGCTCACATTTCTCTCGTTTCCCTAGTCCCCTAATTTCCTTAGTTGGGGGTGTGGCACAGGCTTGTCCATTTGGCTCACACTCCCCCTGAAATTGTCAATTTTTACCCTTACTGTAACAATAACAATATGAACGCAACTATACATGTTTCTACAGTTCAATTGTCCTCTTCTTCCTCTAACTGCAACCGGACTCGTTGATTCTCAGAGACCGTTTCGTTCTGCTTTGCTCCACGACACTTTCTGCGACTTTAAGTTCCAATGGACAGACTAATTGTAAAGGTAGCCCGCGTGCAGGCCCAAGGGAAAAATAGTGGGCCTGCAAGCAAAGCCCGGTATTTTGTAAAACGCCCCTTTCCATAACACGCCCCATTCGCACGTCAATTGTCAAAAAGAACCAATGACAGCAACCCAAATAGTAACAAACAAACTCGCATTAAAATGTTGCGGGGTTTTCTCTGCTATATTCAAAATAGAAACAGTGTGTAAATGGCTGTGTTTTAACTCCAAAAAAGCAAGCAACGCAGTCAGTAATTGCCAAATTTATCGAAACAGGTAAATTAGGACGAATGTCAACAGAAAACCAGTCTCAAACTTCAAATCGCGAGGGAATTCGTGCTTCGCTGGCGCCATTGTTAAAAAAATTGTCTCACTTAATATCAGATCGTGTGTGCAATTCTTGTTGGCGGCGGAAAGTACGAAATTTATTTCAGTTATTTCATTTGGTAAAGAACTCTACAAAAGAAGAGAGCGTTCAGAGTCCAGATCGTTTCGTTTCAAACGGCAATTACCGTCTTCTGTTTCGCTCTCTTGAAACTATATAGCCTTGAAACTATATAGGTAACATGGCGCGGACGAGCGAAGTATCTTGAGTTTGTGGGAGAATTTTATCTGAAGATGACCTAATGTGTAATAATGAAACAGTTGGTGGTTTGCCCCAGGGGAAGGGGGTATCGGGCGTACACACGGGATTTGTCATTTATCATGGAATTTTTGTCAATTTTCCCATTGTATAGGGCAAACTTTTTTGGTCAAAGTACTGTATGTCAACTGTTCTGCCTCAGGGGGCAGTTACCCGGCCATTGGAAACTGACCAAGCGAAGCACCTCAGAAGTAGCAGAATAGGAAAAAGAACTTTCCATACGATTTCCATCATTCTTCTAATCCATAAAAAAATTCATTTGACTTCAAAAATGTCATAAAATATGGACATTTTCAAAGGTGGAATCCAATCTCGTGACCAGAGCCATAGCTCCATAGGTATACCTGATACTCTCCTCCCCGCCCTTGTGCAAACCACTGACTGGTGAGTAATTGCGACATGGCTTGTTACAGTTGTGGAAGAAACAAGGGGGATCTGAGAACCTCTCTCAGAAAATGTTTACATTTTAAAGTTCCGATCCAGGCCTCATTTCTGGCTTTCCCCAAGCACATCCTAGTAAATCCATTACTGTATATTTGTTTATTGTAACTCGTTTTTGCTCATTTCTAGATACATCTCCTGCTCCAGAATGGGCTACAAACACAGGTAAGCAACCCGAAGAGCAGCCCGAATCAAATCAAATACTAAATCAGATCACATGAAGTTAGTCATCTATAAGCCTGGTGTTAATGGCTGCGCCGGCATGGTCTAAGTTCCATTCGAAAACTTGCTATCTGCACAAAAATAAAATCTACAGGCATGAGCTACAGAAAGCCCCTGAGTAATAAGGCTTTTTAGGTTTTTGGAGTTAAACTCCGAAGGCCGACTGTACAAACGCCAGATAGCCCTATTGTCCATTGACTGGTATAACTTACATTAAACTTTAGTATATAAAAATTCAGGTATCGCAAAACTGAGACTGTGTATCCAGGCTAATAATCATCTTTCCACACAGATTGTCTTTACTTAAACGGCAGCAGTTACCACGGCAACATATCTGTGACAGCCTCAGATATTCCGTGTCAATCATGGACAGAGCAATGTCCACATCGTCATACCATGAACGATACATATCCAGAACTGAATAACGCTAAGAATTATTGTCGAAATCCTCAGAACTCAGGACAACGACCTTGGTGTTTTACTACAGATAGGAACAAGAGATGGGAGTACTGTGATATCCCTAAATGTATATCAGGTATGCGGTAATATTGTACTATGATAACCCTAGATGAATACCATCAGAGTTGATGAGAATTTTTTCCCGTTTGACCGGTAATATTAGTCAACTCTCATCATGCAAACTCTCACTTGTCAACTCTCATCAACTCTTATCCTCGTTTGACTGGGACATGAAACATGTAATACTTTTCTGTCTTGTTTAGTTGATGGTAATTACAGTAACTGGTCATTAAACAGTACGTGCAATGTAAGTTGTGGTGAAGGTTTTGAAACATGGACACGAGAATGTAACAACCCTGAACCAAAGTATGGTGGAAGAAACTGCAGTCATTTAGGAGAACCTGTTGAGTACAGACCATGTTTGGCAAAGCCTTGCCCTGGTAAGTGAAATCAATTTTTTTATTAAATACTCAAATAAAAGGCGACATTCTTTGCAGGGTTGGAGCACTCTCCTCCGAAGAGGTTACTTTGGGCAAGATTGGGCAGAGGCGGATCTACCGGGGGAGCTTATTTTCAAATCATCGGGGAGATTATTCCAGAAAACGGCGCCACGGTAGCCAAAACACCTCTTGCCGGCTTCCGTCCTGGGTCGACGCGATAGTGTTGTTTAAGCTGTTGAACGCATGGAATGGAACAAAAGTAACTTTGCATTAGAATTATGCTAATGTTTTATATTCATATCTTTAGTTGACGGTGGTTACAGCAACTGGACTTTGAGTAAGCCATGCAGTGTTTCATGTGGTGATGGAGTGGAAATATGGCGACGTTTTTGTATTAATCCTGAACCAAAATACGGCGGTCATAACTGTAGTGGTCTTGGAAACTCGGCTCAGTTTAGAAAGTTAAACTGTAGCAGAAAACCATGTCCAAGTTAGTACTTGAAAACTAACTTTATTTATATGCTAAGAGGGTGCCGTAAGAGTAATCCATTATTGCTCCAGTATTATTACAGAAGGAAACCTAAACTAAACTAACTTTATTTATACGAGATAGCTCTATTAATTCTAAACTCTTCTTCCTAGAGGTTCACTAAGGATCATCTGTTGTTGATCCAGCGTTACTAAAGGAGGAAATGTAGGAAAGTTTACATTATACTATTAAGACGCGCGGAGACCGAAAGAGGACTCGGACAATAAGGGATGGGCCGGGGGAAAAAATACGACAGCTAGAAAAACAACATTTGGAGTGAAAAAAACCCCTGTTATTTTGAGGACTTTCTGTAATGGTTTTAGTAGATAAATAGATTTAAAACAAAAAAATTCTTCGAGTGTTATTTGTTGGGGATTCTTGAAGCCTTTCTCCGACAAAAGTGGCACCTACCGACGAGATTTCCGTATAATATATCAAAGCGAAAGTAAACATATCAAAGCGAAAGTAAATATATTTTACGGCGACTGAGATGGCGACGCTCGAAGGGTTATTAAAGTCGATCGAAAACAAAATACGAATGCTGGAGTTCACAAGCGAAGATATTCCGAGCGTACTAGACAAGAAACACGTTCTTACGATGGAAAGAAAACTAAAAACTTTAAACAACAAACTACAGGAAGTCCATGACCTTGAAGTTCAAGCACAAGAAGCGAAAATAGAAAAGGACGAAAACCCAAACGAGATACGAAAATGGAGCGCAGAGATTGAAGGCGAGGTAGCGAAATTCGAGCAAAGCGTGCAAGAATTACAAGAAGCAATTAAACGAGCAAACCAGACCGAGCAAACGAAAATGCAAGAGCAAGAATTCGCGACGAAGCTACGAGAACAACAATTCGAACAGCAAATGAAATTCGAACAGGCTAAATTACAACAAAAACTACAATTCGAGAAATCACAATTAGAGTCTTCAAAAAAGCAAGACCACGACTAGGACATGCTGGGGAACCGGTTGCTGAATTGACCAGTCTTGGCTGGACGATAATGTCTCCGGGAAAAGAAGCAGACTTATCCAACATGTTCATGACCCAGACATCGAGTTGCGACTACGAAATGTTGTGCAGAATGGACGTCCTAGGACTGGAAGATCGTCCAACAGGAGATCAACACAGCGTGTATGAAGATTTCAAAGAGCAGTTGGCGAGGAATACGGAGGGCTGGTACGAAACGGGCCTCCCTTGGAAAGCAAATCATCCCCCGTTTCCAAACAATGAGCGTGGCAGTGTTTAGACGACTTGGAAATCTAGTAAAGAGATTAGAGAAGCAGCCCGAATTGATGACCAAGTACGATGAAGTCATTCAAGATCAGATCGACCAGGGGATTGTGGAGAAAGTCACTCCATCCAGTGTCTCAGCGAATAACGAGTTTTACATCCCACATAAGCCGGTGGTGCGCGAGACAGCCGAAAGCTCGAAAGTTCGGGTCGTCTACGATGCCTCGGCTAAGGCATATGAGAAGGCACCCTCCCTCGACGACTGTCTGGAGACGGGACCACCCCTACAGAATCTTTTGTGGAGTGTCTTGACCCGAAATCGGTTTTATCCTGTTGCAGTCGCTGGTGATCTGAAACAAGCGTTTTTTCAAGTGCGAGTGAAAGAAGAGCGAAATGCACTGAAATTTCATTGGTTGAAGGATACGGACACGAAAGAAATCGAAACTTTGAGATTCACTAGAGTTCCATTTGGCTTAACATCATCACCATTCCTACTCGGTGGAGTAATCGAACAGCATCTCGAAAATTGTAAATCAGAGAATCCAGAGATCGTAGAAGAGATCAAACGAAGTTTGTACGTCGATGATCTAATTGGCGGTGGAGAAACGACGAGCAAAGCCCAAAACCTGAAAGTCAGCCATATCGATCCTCGGCGAAGCTTGCTTTGAATTGCACAAGTGGCATTCTAATGAACCAATCTTGGAAACGGACAATCAGCCGTCGAGTGAACCTGAACGAAGCTACGCGAAAGAACAACTGGGCGTTGAGAAAGGCGAGACAAAATTGCTCGGACTAGCATGGGACAAGCGTAGAGATACAATCGGAGTAACATTTCCTGATGTTGAACCTGCCGCACCAACAAAACGAAGCATCCTAGGAGCGATCGCGAAGATCTATGACCCACTCGGTCTTGTTTCGCCGGTGACTTTGGCTGGGAAAACGTTGTACAGAGAAGCTTGTAACCTGCGTATTGGTTGGGATAAACCACTACCTGACAGCCTGAATGCTAAGTGGAGCTGTTGGGTGTAAAGCCTGCCTCAAAAGGTCCAAGTCCCGAGAAGTCTAACAGCCAACCAAGAAGATATCAAGGCGATCGATCTTCATGCTTTTGGAGATGCGAGCAAAAAAGGAGTTTCTACAGTTGTGTATGCCGTGGTCTACCAAGAGTCGTGCGTCAACCAAGGACTGATAACGTCGAAATCACGCTTGGCAAAGAAAGAATAAAGACGAGTGGTCGCAGAACATTGTTACGACTCCTAGTCCAGAGTCAGAGTCCGAAGGCAAAACGGTGCGCGAAGTGTTAGCGGTGGCAGTCGAACCGAGAGATGAACTGGATCAAGTGATGGAGAAGTACGAGCTCTGGAAAGCGGTACGAATAACAACATGGGTAGTAAGATTTATCAACAACTGCCGGGCGAAGCGTCTAGCGAGGAAGAAAGGACCAATATCAACAGAGGAAACCGAAGAGCAAGTTAATTTCTGGATCAGGAGAACGCAGGCGAGATATGAAGGGACCGTCGAATTCCAAGAAGAACAGTTGAGACTCAACCTTCAGAAGAATGGACGAGGTGTGCACGAGTGTCGTGGACGTATTCAGGGACATTACCCAACATTCCTGCCTGACAAGTCCACGCTAGCCGCAAAGATTGTGATGAATGCCCACGCACAGACTCTCCATGGGCGAGTTCACAATGACATCGGTGAGAGAAAATTATTGGATTCCACGGCACGATTATGCCGGCCCGATATTGTATCGCACAACGAAAAACCACGAGAAGAAATCCTATATCCTGCTGTGTGCATGCAGTTTAACAAGAAGTATCTACTTGGAGTTGGTACCAAACTTGACCACAGAAGAATGCATCCGAAGCCTCAAACGGTTAATTGCGAAACGCGGTCGTCCGGATAAAATCTATTCCGACAACGGGAAGACGTTCGTCGCCGCAGCGAAATGGTTGAGGAAGGCTATGAAGGATGAACAACTTCATGATTGGCTTGGAAAAATGAAGATCGTCTGGCAATTCAACCTCAGTCGGGCCCAATGGTGGTGCGGCCAATTCGAACGGATGGTCGGTTTAGTGAAGCAGGCGTTGTATAAGACGACGGGGAAGTCGAAGTTGACCTGGAACGAATTGGAAGAAGTGCTGCTGGATATCGAGATTACACTAAATAACCGACCGCTGAGTTATGTTCAGGATGATATACAATTACCAATCTTAACGCCCCAGACCATGACGATTGGACGACCCAACTTAATTCCGGAGTCAGAAAGCCTAGACTCTCAGAAGACGATGCTGACCTGAGACTAAG
>CACRXK020017773.1:0-10397 GCA_902702795.2 Paramuricea clavata
GTTTAAAAAATCATTATTTTCTCGTTGTTTTTGTGCGAATTTAACACAGTTTTCGACGAAGTATACAAGCAAAAATGTTTGTTATTGAGCCTGCGATGATTGTGGTATAAATATTAAGTAGAACGTCATATAAGTGCGAATGAGTCGGAGTGTCTCATTTAGCCTCACTGTCTCATTTTGCCCTGCATTACCCTATATAGGCTGTATAGGGTGTATAGTGTGTATAGTGTATATAGGCTGTATAGGGTGTATAGTGTATATATGCTGTATAGCATGTATAGTGTATATAGTGTGTATGACGTGTATAGTGTATTATAGTATATTATACTATATTTATATTACATGACGTTTTACTATATTAGTGAGCGAAACATAAAATGATAACCGCTTAGTTGGGGAGGGTTAGTTGATGGGGTGTACATGGGTTGGAATGTGGTTTGGGGTTAAAATTCCGGTAGGATTGGGTTAGGTCTGGATTGCTGTTCAGGATAGTGGATTGAGTTAGTTTTCAACAGTGCTGTAGGTTTGGGAAGTTTGGAGTGGGTTAGGTGTGTAAATGTTGTGGGATTGTGTCCCTGATGAAAGTGGAAAGATCGGATGAAAATCTTATTGAGTTTGAAATGAATAGCTAGGGATATAGTGATGTTGTATATTGTCATCTTCAGAATGTTACCGTGTTGTTAACAAAAAATCACACATTTCGAACGCACATCACTAATCTGTGATTACTTCTAGTATTACGTATAATTACATACCTAACATATATATGTTGGGAAATTGATAATTTTGTAATTAAAAGTGATATTTTTAGGCGATTTTCATTTGTAAGAATATTCTTAAAAAATTATCGTGTTACCATGACAACTACTCTAGATACTTCTTGTTCGGAAAATACAACGGTTTTGTCAGCAAGGCGAGGGTTTCTGCATGCATGTATTTTCTAGTTTGAGATTGTATATATAGCTAGAAGTTAATTGCGTGACTTGGGTGTCGTGACAAATAGAATTCGTCTGAAAGTTTGAAAGAGATTTTTATTCGCTGTTGAATTGAATTTGTCCTTTAGTAATATTATCTCAGTGGTTTTTGTTCTGATTTAAAATGCATTCACATGTTTGTGGAATACAAAACAATATATAAATACAAAACAATATACATAGAAAATATTTTCAAAATTTGTTTAGGAGCCACATCCATATTCATGTTGCCGCGCATAACGTCGAATCGACGTTTTCACCAGTACCCACCCATCCAACCTAGATAACGTCGATCAATCAATTTATCTCAGCAATGCATTAAAATGCTGAGGCTTCAATTCAAAGTTATTGACTATTGTACTTGCCTTCATTGGGGATCTTTATTATAGAATATGAGAAGTCTTATAGCTTTATTACTATTTTCATACTGAACTATTCGTCTCGCAGAAAAATGTCGCGATTCGCGAACACAAATTGACGGGTATTTGACACGAAAAAAATGTTGCTTCAATACTTCAAGTCTTCTACCTTTGTTTTGACCTCTATTATTTGAAAATAATATAATACAGCAAGCTGTAGTCCATTTACTGTTCGGAGTACTCCGGATTTTCGGGACAGAAGACAGTCACATATAACTATTCTGAACTGTTCTGACTAACCCCGATTTTCGAGTAGGGGCAGCCAGAACAGACACGTGACACTGCCAATATTCACGTGATTGGAAATGGAGGCGACAGATTTTGCGTATCCAATGCACACTGCATAGTGTTATTTTGAAGGGTTTACCGCTATATATCGACATATATTTATTATATGCTATTTGAACGCCAGGGCCAGGCAAAATTAACGAGTAAAAACGTTACAAAAGCATACTTAGATGTACAAATAACAGCAAATCATTATACGATGTGCTATGCGAATAACTAATGATATAGTAATGCATGGTTGGAAGCATATACTGTATAATAAACTAAACACTGTTCCATAACACCGTGTGCACAACAGGTGGGAAATTTGTCGTCGCTGACCAAAAAATCGCGGGCAGAAACAAAGCTCATTGCATTTACATTCAAAACAAAGGAAAAAGTTAGCAAGAAGCTGTTTTAGCTGACGGTTTTTCCCTTTTCATTCAACGATTTACAATTTTAACGATTATTCTTTTGAACGTCGACTATGAATTCTTTGTTTTGGGATGATTTGTTTTGGAATCGAATGATTGGAAGAAGTTAATATGGCGACGTGAACATGGGAGTAAATACCGTATACGTCGATCTGTGGCTTGTTTAAAACCGTAATAAACGAAGAAAGACGTTATATGAGAATGAAATGTAAGCTGAAATTAACTTTATATGCTTCAAATTTTTTATCCTATGTTTCTTAATGTAACTTCAGCTGTCTAAGTTCAAAATACAAGCTCGCGAAATTTGACAAATTTTGAAAATATGTAAACATAGCTTGACTTTGAACTGTATTTTCTCAAAAATGGCCCGTGGCCTCAATTTCAAATATAACTAAATGAAAAGAAAAAACTTTTCGGCGTTTGTAGGTATCAAACAAATCATCTGGAAAATAGGGGCTCACAATGTTTTAGCTGAGTCTTTGAGACCCAGTTGCTTCGCACGTGTTGTGGTCAAATTTTTGCCAAGAATCAAAGGCCGAAATGTGAACTTCCTTCATGAAAACTGCTTCGAGAAGGTTCTAGTTTGAAAATTTAGCTATTAATTTCGATTTCATGAGCATATTTTGGTTACACGTTAAATATTTTTGTACTTGATGAGATTCAAAATTTGTTGAATATTCAAGCCCGGCGTTAGTGTAATTTTGGTGATGACCAGAACAGAAATAAAGATATTTTAAAAACTGGCCGTGGTCTCACGATAAAACTTTCTGAAAATGTTCTCTGTTTCATGTATTTTTATTTGATATCTTAGGTATAAGCGTAAAAATAGGGGCTCATACAGTTTACGAGGTTGTAAAATGCATGACTTGCCTCTATTTTCATGTAAACATTCGAAATTTTTCGACAGCAAAGTAGCAACTGTTTCAGATCAAATGCACACGAACAGCCCACCAGAAACAATGGCAGGGTACTGAAATAGAACGTCACTAAAAAATTCTGTATTATTAATTTAGATCACATCCATTTTCAACATAAAACAGTCGTTTATTTTGTACAAACATTTGGCAATATTTACACGATTGTGCCTTTTTGTAAACACGCTTTGCGTGTATTCCACGTAATTGCGTGGCTCATTTTGCTCGCGCATGCTCAGACAAATTTCCCACCTGTTCGTGTGCACTCCATTTCAATCGTTCTAGAACAGTGTTCCACATGTTCTAGAACTGTTGGCAAAAGTTGCACGGCAAACATTAAATATTTAAACTTCGGTCACTGTTCGGATGTAAATAGTCAAATTGCCAAGAGATTCCCTCGATTCGTCGCCGTTAAAACCCACCCACCCATAACGTCGATTCGACGTTACGCGTACGTGGCAACATGAATATCACTGTACATGTACTTGTTATTTGACTAGCTGTCCCCTTAGACTCCACTAGACATTACATTGACATTGTAAATATGCGCACGCGATTAAACAAACTAAAATGAAGCAAATATCTTACTTGGGTCTGTTCTTGTCCCTCGTCGCTTTGGATTGAAGTATACAGGGTGTCCCAAAAAAAACGAAAACTATTGAAATCACCAATAACAATTTAATTGTTAGAATCTGAATGCCTTAGCGTTCTGTTGGTTCCCACGAGTGCATAAATGATTGACGTAAGTAAATTTTATGCATAAAGAAACTGTTTAAGAAGCTGATTTTAATTCCCAGGAGCAGAAAATCGCGCACTTTACCAGGAGATATTCCTAACTAAATTCTAATACATGCGCCTTTACGCATCATTACGTCCAGCTGTTTGGTAAGGCATTCAAATTTAACAATAAGTGATTTCAATAGTTTTCGTTTTTTTTGGGACACCCTGTATATCCTTTAATTGCCGGGTAGATTACATTGTTCGTTATTTAATAGATGCGAATATCAATCAGAGTACCCCGTCGCGTTTTAGGTGGGCTTATTTCTATTGGGAGTTTACTCTTTCATTACTGGTCAAAAACACCATAAATTGAGCGCACCTTTCGCTCGGCTTATTTCTCAACAAGTATATCCACAACTACAAAACAAGCTATACCTCTTTTTAAAACTTATTGAATAAGCTATCAAAATTTTATTTCACTTTTAATTTAAAAAACCCTGTAGATTTTGAAATAAATTCGCATAATTTAGCATAAATTATAAAATGTGTCTTCAAATCTATGTAGACGGCCGGCCAAGCTTGCAAAAAATTAAGTTCGATGGCAATTCTTTCTTAAAAGCAAGTAACATCGCTAAACACATTCGAATATGCATACTTATAATGGTTTGGGCTGTTACCAGGCTTAATTCGCAGTTTAAGTGCTAAAATTGAAGCATTTTTGAACACAGGTAAACCCGCTTTGTTAAGGCCTGATTCCACGGGCGCTTTTTCTCGGCGAAATGCGAAATATTTCGCCTGTTTCTTTTGAATTGCGACCACTCGAATAAATTATTTCTACTTGATTGCCCACAATTCAAAAGAAACAGGCGAAATATTTCGCATTTCGCCGAGAAAAAGCGTCCGTGGAATCAGGCCTTTATGATGTTGAAATACATTGAAATCTACAAAGTTCTTTTTCCCTGTTGCCGTGCAACAAATAGACCATTCTCATTGGCTGTGACTAATTAGTATCGCCTGTCCATTGGTTAAGAACAACGGAAATTGCATAGTGCAATACGGCTGAAGTGTAAACAAAGAGATATAAAATATAATTCTTGACAAATTACGGAGATTTAAAGCCAATAAGTGTGATTTTTTTCTTATATTTCTGCTTTCATTAAAACACATTTTTATATACTCCTAGCTGTAAGGTTTCTTACATCCTAGCCGGGCATCACACAAGGGCGTAGGAAGCTTCTAAAAGTTGAGTTGGCCAGGAGCGGCACTTTCCGAATAAAAAAGGGCATCTAAAATTTTTTTCCGGTAGTGTTGGCGACGGGGTGGGGTCTCAAAACTTTTTTCCGGACATACCAAAAAAAATTTTCCGGATATATCCAAATTTCCTAAATACGAAAAAAATTTTCCGGAAATACCAAAACATTTTTCGGACATATCATATTTTTCCCGGAAATGAAAAAAAATTTTCCGGAAAATAACATAAATTCAAGTTTTGAAAAGTGCCATTTGGGCAAAAAAAGACAATCCTTAAAACATTTTTTTCACGCAAGAAAAGGGCACTTTGCTCCCGGAAAAAGGGCACTTGGCAAAACTTGGGGGCCTGCCCCCCCCCGGGCCCCTGGTATCACAGGAACATCACAGTTCCTAGCAACGCTGACTAGTTTTATAGCATTTACAAGCACCTGTATGGCATTTTTTTAGTGCAACCACAATTAAGATATTAAATTTTACATGAAGACGGTATAGATGGATTTGTTGTTCTACATTTATTTACTCCAGCTTCTATATTCGGTGCTCGATATAACCTTAAAAAACTCATTAATAATTCAGGACAAAATACAAAGAAAAATCATAAGCGTGTCGTGGTTATATATGTGATATAAAATCATGTTAATTTACATAAACTTTAGCTTTGATTTTCTCGGTTTAGACAAAGTTTATTTTAAAAATTACTTCGCCAATGAACTCTTATAAGCTGAGTCGTTTTTTAAGCCATTTAAAGCACTTGTAGTCATGTTTTATCACATATAAAACACTCCGCTACGCGTCGTGTTTTATATGTGATAAAACACTCCTACGCGTGCTTTAAATAGTACATAGATTATAGATCATACCAGATGTCTCACTCAGCCAAAATTGTGTCCGCGATTTTTTATGAGCAAGCGTTTGCCGCCATTTTGGCAGTAAGTGTAATCCTCGCCATGAAACGTGAGCAATCACGCATTTTGGCATTAAGCGCCATTTTCGCAGTAAGTGTCGCACGTGTCATCTGGCGTGATAGCCTCACGAAAATCGCGGACAAGAAAATGATAGGGATACATACACAGTGAGACATCTGGTATGATCTATAATCTATGATATAACCGACAAACAAACTCTTCTGTGTTCGTTTTGCGAACTGTCTCTTCCAAGATTTTGAATTAAATATGGGTCGCTCAAAGACTTTAGGCCGTGAGATGAGGGTCGAAAATATGCTTAGAAAACAGATTCCGTAGCACCCCTCGTGTAACTACACAATTTTTACATGAATGGATAGATTAGAACTTACTTAGTTAGAATCCACTTCCCCCCAAGCGAAATAGTTGCACAAATTGAAGTACAACCACTCCAAAGTTCATGCTTCGTCGTATTTCGAAATCCATGAACCGCCATTGTTGTGTTGCAAATACGCATGCGCTTGACCACAAAAACTGATCTCAATCCAGAACTGGAGAAACCTGGACAAGAAAAAAATTATGAAATGTGCGAAAGAAGGGCTGAACTGAAACAAGATGACGTCGGAGTGTTTTAAAAATATATGATATTTTTATGTTTTGTGCATTTTAATGGTTTTTTCCAAACATTCTGAGTAATTTACCGTGTCGAGCCCTGCCCAGGAACACTTCCAAGCCAACATTACAATAGCAACTTATTCAATTTTTTTTTTGTTATTTAACTTATTTATACTACAGCAATTGCATGACGTTTGCAAGCGAATCAACAGGTGGGAAATTTGTCTGAGCATGCGCGAGCAAAATGAGCCACGCAATTACGTGGAATACACGCAACGCGTGTTTACAAAAAGGCACAATCGTGTAAATATTGCCAAATGTTTGTACAAAATAAACGACTGTTTTATGTTGAAAATGGATGTGATCTAAATTAATAATACAGAATTTTTTAGTGACGTTCTATTTCAGTACCCTGCCATTGTTTCTGGTGGGCTGTTCGTGTGCATTTGATCTGAAACAGTTGCTACTTTGCTGTCGAAAAATTTCGAATGTTTACATGAAAATAGAGGCAAGTCATGCATTTTACAACCTCGTAAACTGTATGAGCCCCTATTTTTACGCTTATACCTAAGATATCAAATAAAAATACATGAAACAGAGAACATTTTCAGAAAGTTTTATCGTGAGACCACGGCCAGTTTTTAAAATATCTTTATTTCTGTTCTGGTCATCACCAAAATTACACTAACGCCGGGCTTGAATATTCAACAAATTTTGAATCTCATCAAGTACAAAAATATTTAACGTGTAACCAAAATATGCTCATGAAATCGAAATTAATAGCTAAATTTTCAAACTAGAACCTTCTCGAAGCAGTTTTCATGAAGGAAGTTCACATTTCGGCCTTTGATTCTTGGCAAAAATTTGACCACAACACGTGCGAAGCAACTGGGTCTCAAAGACTCAGCTAAAACATTGTGAGCCCCTATTTTCCAGATGATTTGTTTGATACCTACAAACGCCGAAAAGTTTTTTCTTTTCATTTAGTTATATTTGAAATTGAGGCCACGGGCCATTTTTGAGAAAATACAGTTCAAAGTCAAGCTATGTTTACATATTTTCAAAATTTGTCAAATTTCGCGAGCTTGTATTTTGAACTTAGACAGCTGAAGTTACATTAAGAAACATAGGATAAAAAATTTGAAGAATATAAAGTTAATTTCAACTTACATTTCATTCTCATATTACGTCTTTCTTCGTTTATTACGGTTTTAAACAAGCCACAGATCGACGTATACGGTATTTACTCCCATGTTCACGTCGCCATATTAACTTCTTCCAATCATTCGATTCCAAAACAAATCATCCCAAAACAAAGAATTCATAGTCGACGTTCAAAAGAATAATCGTTAAAATTGTAAATCGTTGAATGAAAAGGGAAAAACCGTCAGCTAAAACAGCTTCTTGCTAACTTTTTCCTTTGTTTTGAATGTAAATGCAATGAGCTTTGTTTCTGCCCGCGATTTTTTGGTCAGCGACGACAAATTTCCCACCTGTTAAGCGAATCTGTTTTCAGGCTTTAAATATTATCGTAATCCTAAACATTCTAAACCACGCATACCGTAATTTCTCTATCATTTTAATAGGGGGGGAGGGGGTAATTCTAAAATGTACAAAGAATCTGTTTGCAAGTTTGATTCTCTTTAAATATGCAACATCGGGTACTGTAAATATCAGTAAAATATCATAATTAATTAATTATCTTCCAAATACAATACTTTCATGCTTCACGATTTTATACATTAATTAATTGGTTACAGGAGAAAGGTGTGGGGAATGGGGGGTTGCTAAATATGAGTTTACTGGGTGTTCGCAATCTTATTTATTTTCTAGATCTTTTCCTGTCAATTTTATTAGTCCAGGGTCGTTGTTTATTATTTCCTTTGCATCTAATCCATTAATGAGAAAGAACGGAAGTTTACTCTAAGCTGACTGGAACTTCATTACGCACTCGGTTTTTGTATCAACCAATTTCGTGTTCAAACAGTCGTGTTATGTTGTTGATCATGCACTTGTTTATCACGAACGCCTTTTCGCCTATCCAATATATTTGTGCCATAAAAAATTCTCAGTTCATCAGAAAAACAAAGAAGGAAACAGCTTAGTAGGTTGTAGGAGGTATTGTTATGCAACAGCATTGCGTGACGTTTGCAATCTAATTATATTAGACAGCTTAAGCTTCGCATTCAACGACAAACGTCAGGCAAAGAAAAAATTTACGCTATAAAGCAATAAAAAGTAAATGGGCTTGTTGATTTATAACTAGAATGCTTAACTATTCTTGTGCCATAAGGAAGAAAATATGACACGCAGAAATCGAACGAACATTATGCCAAGAAAAGTCGGTCTTGCTGTTCCCGCAAACATGAAGCTTAAACTCCCTAATAACTTGCGCATACGACGCGCACATACCAAGGGAAAGGGAGTTCCCGTCTTATATAATTAGCATTAACAGCTTTTACAGATACAGATATTGCACAGCACACTCCCTATCAGAGTTTTTCAGTGACTGGTTACATACTGTTTTTTCCGCAACACACTGTCCATTCTCACTCAAGTAAATTTAAATATGTCATCCAACAGCATTAAGACGCAAATCGGAACAAGATCAACAGATCACTCAACTCAAGACTGAGTAATTTGCTCTTTATCAAAACATCACTTCTCTCCAAAATGTCCAGAAGCGTAGTCAGGATTTTTGGTGAGGGGGGGGGGCAGCAAAAACCTAGGTGGGGCCATGTTTCACTTCTTTTTATAGAATGAAATTTCTCAGGGAGCGCCAAAATTTTACCAGGGAGGCGCCCTCCCCCCCCCCTCCCGACCCCCAACCTGGCTATGCTTGTAAAAATGTTTTCCGCGAAACCGTAATCGTGCCGTCATCCGCTCTGACTCCAAAAGTTGTCCATCATCATCTGTTTTCCATTGCCATTGATCTTCAAACAATCAGGGTAAATATGTAATCAAACAACATATAGTCGCAAATCGCAACAAAGGCTAATAGATGATTAACACGATGTGGGTAAAAATATTTCTCTAAATTTGAACTCGGAGAAGTTTTATATGACATATCGTTGCTAAAATTTTCGAAGAGCAGTGATGGTTTGATAAGATCAGGTAATCACCTGTTGTAATAACTTGAACAAGGTGGGGGTCCAGTGTAGATCGAGGTTGTAGGAATAACACAGTGTAAGTAAAAAGTTTCTTTCAACCAGCTGAAAGAAAGATTCCGAGTTCAGGTTGAGCGAGAAGCTTATATACCCACATCTTGTTAATCATCTGTTGGCCTTTGTTCCGATTTGCGACTTCATGTTGTTAATTAGATAACATATTTACCCTAATTATTTGAAGATCAAAGGCGATGGAAAACAGAAACGGTCTGTACCAGAGTGGTAGTACCAATGTAAAATTTCTGTGCTGAGTGGTTATATTACTACCTGAAATAAACGAGCAGAAACTCGACGTTTCGAGCGAAGGCTACTAACTCTTGACGAAGGGCCTTCGCTCGAAACGTCGACTTTCTGCTTGTTTGTTTCAGGTAGTAATATAACCACTCAGCGATGGTGATGATGATAGTGATGATGATGATGATGATGATCATGATGATCATGGTGGGTAACTTTTGGATCGAGTCAGAGTACTGATGACGGTTTCACTGATGTTTTGATAAAGAGCAAATTACTCAGTCTGAGTCAGGTAATTTGTTGGTCTTGTTCCGATTTTCGTCTTAATGCTGTTGGGCAACATATTTAAATTTATTTGAGTGAGATTAATGTATAAAATCGTGAAGCATGAAAGTATTGTATTTGAAAGATAATTATGATATTTTAATGAAAATCACAGTACCCGATGTTGCATATTTAAAGGGAATAAAACGTGCAAACCATAGATAACCCCCCCCCCC
>CACRXK020017774.1:0-10395 GCA_902702795.2 Paramuricea clavata
TATTTCTATTCACAAATAAAGATACCAGCCATGCTTAATTCTTGCATCATAGATTATGAAATTTATATGGCTAATATTAAATGGTTATTAACCGAAAGCGAGGTCTGTACTGGAAAGTATTTGCCTGAGGTTTTCGTAAAGTCGAGCGACGAAGGAGTGAGGTCTGTGCGGACTTTCCCGTGCAGGCCGAGCAAAACGAGGTTAATAAACCGTTTATTATATGGCTCCTTAAACACATTTTCGGATTTTCATATACTTGTTTCAGCGCTATAAAGGTATTTTTGAGCTAGTTTTATTTGCTAGTTTTCTTCGTTTAGATTTGGTTACGTCACCGAATATTGTTTACGAAAAAGCATGTTTAACAATCGCTTTAGAACTACTTTTTCGGTAGCCCCCACCCCCAGAAAAAATGTTTATAAACCCAGTTTATATGATATTTGTTTAGAATATGGCATCAAAGACGTTAAATTCATCTTTATTTATTTTTTGAAACAAGTAAACAAATCAAAAAATTTTCCCGCCAAAACTTAAGGTTGCCAGTAAGAGTTCATACGGCTTGTTCTCTTAGCTTTTTCGATGAAATTTGTGTTGGAACAAGTACTTATTAATATTTCCAAGATTTCTTATTCTTAAAAATGATCCAAGGATACTTTTTCTTCACGACCTTATAAACGTGTAAAAACGTTTCAAATTCGAGCCTGTTAAATTGATCGCATACGGGAAACCGGTCCGGATACGAGAAAATACGTACCACGGTCCGGATACGCATTTTACGGACCGCACGTCGACCAATCAGAATCCAACATTCTGCAAAGCCATATAATAATATGTGGTATACTATTACTTTGCCCTTAGTTGCATGTTTATAAGTATACCAACTTTATAAATCATATCTTGGCCTCGCCTTTCTATTGTTTTCTCTTGATCTTCGGTCTGCTATTGAGCGAAGCGACAACTTGGCTATAGTCAAAGCCAGGCCGATTGTTGAAGTAAAGAAATTGTAGCCTGTAAAGAAATTAGTGTACCGATTTATACTGCATGGATGTGTTTTAAAATATTCAGTAGAAAGTAGAAAAATTTCATAATTTTTACATCGGAAAACCTTCAAGGGACGTTCTCTGCCACGTACCCCCTGGAAATACTTTGTACCAGGAAGTCATGCACTTGAATCATTAGGCCGTAGGATGAGCATCCAAAAGTTGCACCACTCGTGTAACTACGTAATTTTCACATGAATTAATAAAAAAAAAATATTTTATCAGAATCCGTTGCTCCCCAAGCGAAACAGGTGCACAATTGCGAATATAATCACTTGAAAGTTCGCTATTTTTACGCTTCGAAATATTCGAACCACCATTGTTTTGGTGCAAATACGCATGCGCAAAAGTCAGCCAAACTCGCACTGCGCTCGCGCAGACGCAAAAAATGGATTTTCCCTGAGGGTTTTCCCCGTTTTCCCTTAAAAACAACAGAATAAAACCACGGAATAAAGATCAAACCTTTGTAATATTAACGAATAAATGCTCATACATTAAATATTGTTTAAAATACACTGTACATTTTGCTTGCTCATATGCTAAATCACTTCGTGCTCAATTCATTGGCTATTGTTTCAAAATGCTGTTTTAACGTTTAACAAACTTGTGCGACGTAAAAACTCGCCTGTATCAAACAGGACGGAGAGTATATAAATATACATACGATTCACACGATCAAGAAAAAAAATTAAATATTTCGCTAAACTAAAGCCTTGGCCTCGCTCCATTAAGGTTAAGTCAATCGGTAGTTTTTATTATATCATATTTGATATTTTATCATGACTAAAGCTTTAAACAAAGATACGTTCATGAAGTTATGGAAGGAAGAACTCCAACCTACTATTCTTGACCGTATTCGCGACGAAATTAAACCAATTCGGGATAATATTCAAGCTGTAAAAGCAAAATGCGATCAAATTGAAAGCAGTCAAGCGTTTCTTGCAGAAAAGTACGATAGCATGCTGGAATCGTTGCAGAGTACAAAGAAGCAAGTTTTGGAATTGGATCAATCGTTAAAGCAAAAAGTAAAGAAAATTGATGATCTTGAGAAGGTTTTAAAAGAGCAAGATGTTAAACTAGACGAGATGCATCAATATTCTCGGCGAGATTGTATAGAAATTACAGGCATTCCAGTAACCTCTAATGACAACCCGAAGCAGTTAACCGTAGAGTTGGGAGAATTGATGGGTATAGCAAACATTTCTGAACATCATATATCAATAGCTCATAGACTACCATCTACGAGAAATGTTAAGGATCGGTTGATAGCTAAGTTTGCGCATCGGGAAATAAGAGATGAGTTTTATCGAAGGAGAGGCAGATTAGCCGGAAAAATATCAAACGACCTGCCGCTGATATCACGGGAATACGATCAAAGTACTACGTCTACAAGACCTAATAAAATTCACATTAATGAGTCCCTGACTGCATACCGAAAGCGACTGTTCGGAAAAATTAATCACTTTAAGAGGGATAAACATTTTAAGTATATCTGGACAGCGAAAGGAAAAATACTTCTTCGTGAATCCGATTCCTCACCAATTCACGTGTTTACAAGAGTTGAAGAATTCCACGAGTTTGAAAATAACTATACATCTAATTAACACAGATAAGTGGTTGTTTACCTTTTATATATGGTTTAATGGCTAATGTTGCGTGTAATATAGGACAAATGCAGAACCTTCCGTTTTTTAATTTAACCAACTCTGAATTTAATAATGTTGTCTCCAGTATGTCACTTGAAAATCATCCAGATTTAGACCTTTATCAGTGCATTCCTAATCCTGATAAATCTGATGATAATGACTCTGATAATATGCTTACTTCTCCTATGTCTAATTATTATTCAATCGATAAGATAAACCATGTTTTTGAAAATGTAGGGTCTAAGGCGCTATCGTTATTTCACTGTAATATTAGAAGTTTTTCAAAAAACTTGAACCTGTTAAATGAAATGCGCTACTTAATCTCCAAAAAACCAGATGTTATAGCTATTACGGAAACACGACTAAATAAAAATAGTGTGATTAATGTTGATATGTTAGGATATAACTTTTTCCATGTTGATTCATTAACCAGTTTTACAAATTGATATTGACCAGGTTGAATCCTGGTGGGTTGAAATTGAAACTGAAAAAGGAAAAAATATAATAATAGGATCAATTTATAGACACCCAAAACGTAATGTTGAACAGTTCACTGTAAAACGGGATGAGATGCTCAAATACTTAAATGAATGTAAATATCAAGTTTACTTATTAGGTGATATAAATATTGATTTTTTCAATTTACTAAACACCATCCTACAGAAGCATATCTTGATATGCTGTATACTAATAATTTTTTACCAATCATAACCAAACCCACTCGATTAACTGATCACTCGAAAACTCTTATCGACCATATATATACCAATGCCCCTCTTGATAATATCACATCTGGGATTGGGCTTTTTGATCTATCTGACCATTTACCTGTCTTTTGTTTAATTAACATGGAACTAAAAAGAATTAAGGAAAGGCATTACTACAGGGACTACAGTGCCTTCAATAAAGAAGCATACTTAAATGATATAAATTTGATTAACTGGAGTAGTATTTTAAATGGTGATACTCCATCTGATCTAAATACTGTAACCGCTAGAGTCACGGATATATTAACTTCCGTTATAAACAAACATGCTCCAATAAAGTTGGCCTCGCGCAGTAAAAATAAGCAGCTAGCTAAGCCATGGATAACGAATGGTATACTTAAATCTATTAAGATGTATTATACGCATTTCTACTCCAATAATACAATTAAAATGCGCGCTTATAAAACTTTTGCTAATAAGTTAAATGTAATTAAAAATAAAAGCAAAATGATGTATTATAAAAGTAATTTTGAAATGTGTAAAAATAACTTAAAGGCTACTTGGAAATTAATTGGAACCATTATTAAAAGAAAAGCCAAGGCTCAGCAATTACCAACAAGTCTTATAAGGAATAATAAGACATTTTCAAATACTTACGACATATATAGCTAATGAGTTTAATGAACATTTTGCTAATGTAGGACAAAGTCTCGCAAGCAAAATTCCAAGTGTAAATGGTAATCCAACTAGCCTTATTGATAATTCCCCAACTTCTAGTTTTGTTATGTCTCCAGTTCTTCCATCTAAAGTAATGAAACTTTTTAATGATTTGAATGAAAATAAAGCATCGTTAAATATTCCAAATAAACTTATTAAGATAGCAAGTAGCCAACTTGCAAAACCCTTTTCATACATATATAATCAATCAATTAGAATGGGCATTGTTCCTGATTTGTTTAAAATATCTAGAATTACCCCTATTTACAAATCGGGTGTCCTAACAGATCCTAATAACTATAGGCCAATTTCTATTCTATCCCCATTCAGCAAAACTCTTGAGCGTATTGTCTACGATCAACTGTTGCATTTTCTTGAAAAAAACAATATTCTCTTTGAACATCAGTTCGGCTTTCGGAAAGAGTATTCTACTGAACAGGCTATTCTTGAAATTACTGAAAATTTAAATAACGCTATTGATAATAAGTTGATTACCTGTGGTTTATTTTTAGATTTCTCGAAAGCATTTGATACTGTTAATCATCAAATTCTAGCTTCCAAATTAATGAAATATGGAATTCGTGGGAATCAATTATTATGGTTTAAAAGCTATTTAGAAAACAGAAGGCAATACGTTAAAATAGGGCAAACAGAATCTGAGATGCTTACTACGACCTGCGGTGTCCCGCAAGGTTCCACCCTAGGGCCACTATTATTTTTGCTTTATATAAATGATATGCATAAGTGCTCAAAAAAACTCTCTTTCCGCATCTTTGCTGATGATACAAATGTTTTCTTCTCCTCGAAAGATGTTAGCGAACTGGAGACTGTTATGAACGAGGAGTTTAAATTATTGCTAAATTATTGTAGCATTAATAAACTATCAGTTAATTTTAAGAAAACTCACTTCATGATTATAACATCAAAAAGTAAGAATATGCCTGTAATAAAAAATGCTAACGTCAAACAAAAAAGTTATATAAAGTACTTAGGAATCTTCTTAGATGAGCATCTTAGTTGGGAGTATCAAATAAAACATGTAAATAATAAAATTGCTAAAAATGCAGGTATAATAACTAAACTAAGATACTATCTTGATCTCTCTATGCTAAAGCAAGTTTATTACACCCTTGTCTATCCGTATCTCAATTATGGAATTATGAGCTGGGGGAATACATATACCGGGTGGCCCAAAAAAAAGTACTCCTGTTTGATTCGTAATAACATCTAAACAAGTATAGCTTTTAAAGAGAAATAACTTGCATCAAATAGAGGAAGGACTAACTTAGACTTTGATATATTACAGTTGTATTTCACTTAAAAATTCACGGAGATATTAATCTTTAAATTCGGGAGGATATTTCTGGATGTGTCTGAAATATGCAAAAATCGGCGTATCAAATATTAATCAAGATTTGCCCGACTGAAACATGCACTATTACCAGAAAATAAATGACACTTGACAAATTGTTTATTATGAAACAAAGTATTATTATATCTACAAAATACAAGCAAGATTTATTCGTCCGAAATTCGCGTGTGTTCCTAGCACGAATACGTTTCCTTATTTCATGAGACCACTGCATCGCGAAGGATCGTCATTGGATCGTTCGTAGTTCTGAATTAGGGCATGCTGTCACAACGGAATTGTGAAGCTCTTCTAACTTCTGCAACGTTCTGAAATCTTGTTAAGAACACCCAAACTCTTTTGCCGTTTCTTAATCTTGGCAAGTTCATGGAGTAAACTGAGAATTATATGAAACACAATCAAACCATACAACTCCATAAGACATAACAATTAAGCAACTCCCCAGAGACATGCAACATTTTTGGAACAAAACGTAACAAAATAGTAGCGTTGATACGGTGATGTGTATTTGCAAAAAGCAATATTATTTCCTTCAATAAAGAATATTCATCCTGCTCTAACCGAGAAATAATCTACTCAGTCTGTTTGAACCCATTAAAAACATAAAAAAATTAGGCTATTTAAGAATACGAAAAATTTAAGCGCCTGCCTTCCATGGTCAGTCTTTCATGTACATTTAAGTTTGCAAAGACCTAATATTAAATACTTGCATAATTTCGAACGTTCATATTTCAGGAAACAATGAGCCTTACATGTAAGATGTCTAAATCTACGCCATATCCCTTACAAACCTTAACGATAATTCGCTGAAATACAAGTTAGCCTAATATGTTATTAAGCAAACAAACGCTGGAGTTAATATTTGATATGCCGATTTTCGCTAATTTTAGACACATTCCAAAATATGCTCCCCATTTTTAACATTAATATCTCCGTGAATTTTTAAGTTAAATACAACTGTATATATCAAAATCTAAGTTAGTCCTTCCTCTATTTAATGCAAGTTATTTCTCTTTAAAAACTTTACTTGTTTAGAAGTTATTACGAATCAAACAGGAGTACTTTTTTTGGGCCACCCGGTACATCAAAGATGAACAAGATAAGAACAAAACAAAATAAGATTATCAGAAGTGTATTTTTTGCTCATTCTAGGGAAAATGTAACTTCGTATTTTAAACTTCTTGGGATTCTAAAATTCGATAATATATTCAAATTAAGAATTGCTGAGTTTACCTATAAACTTATAAATATGAAAACAAATGTTCCAAGAGCATTCTCATCCTTTGTTCTACAAGCTGCTAATCAACATACCTATAACACTAGATATGCTAATAAAATGAATCTTGTAAGACCAAAAGTAAGAACTAATTATGGAGTTCATACTTTCAAATTTATTTCCTCAAAAATATGGGAAACTATTGATATCGATATTAAAAAATTATCCTCATTAATTCTCTTCAAAAAAAGCTACATGAATTTATTATTACATAATCAAAATTAAATTTCAGTTTATCATTATGTTCAGTGAAATTTAGTTGCAAATACTTAACCTAATTGAATTATATCGTTAAATGTTTCAGAGGCCGGCTCGAAAGCTATGCTACTTCGGTCTCTGTATACTTCCTTTCTATGTATTAATATTTAATTCTATGTATATTCTCTATCCATCTGTAAATCAATTTGTATTTTTTTGTATTTGTATTATCTTGAAATAGTGTGAAATAAAAAGTTATCAAGTTATCAAGTGGCCATACCTAAGAAACATTGTCACGGAAATATTCGTGATTTTCAATGTTTGCTCAAATGTTTCCCTGTCTCCCACATCTGGAAACATTGGCTTTTATCGCAGAAACAAAATTTGCTTCCTGGAAAACAAAAATATTTCCTACCAAATTAGAAACATTTGATGAAACACTCTTTCTCCGTTTGCCGACGCTGGTAAGACAATTAATAAAATACCGAAACATTAGTAAGACAAATACTGACAAATATCTTTGCGCAACAATGTTTGCCAGTTTGGGGGGGGGGGCGACCCCCCCCCCCTTTCTGACGCCCCTGTGTATTATCGGGCTATGCAAGATATATTTGGCGCTTCTTCCATCCATCGCTTAAGTATATTCTATGGATACCAATCTTGGATTCGGACCAACTTTTCCATTCGTTCCCACCATATTTTCCAACCATCTGTTCCAACCGACGAAACCGGACTGCACCAGTGGAGACCATTAACTGTGAAAGAAGCATGTTCCAGGCATCAACTCGAAATTCATCATATAAAAAAAGCTGGATAAATTGGGAGAAAATATAAAATCCATAATTTCGTCATATATAACTAGCTATAATTGAAATACATTCCCAACTATCTATAATTGAAAGACATGGACCCCAGCCTACACTCAAAACGAGATTGCATGTATTCTACAATAAGCTGTTCTGGCTTTTGTCTGGTAAAGTTCTGCTTCTCGTATTTTAATTATTACATGTATTATATTGTGACATAGGTTGATATTTAGCT
Organism: Paramuricea clavata; assembly: GCA_902702795.2. Lineage (NCBI taxonomy): Eukaryota > Metazoa > Cnidaria > Anthozoa > Malacalcyonacea > Plexauridae > Paramuricea > Paramuricea clavata. Next base: position 7,992 of record CACRXK020017774.1, read on the forward strand.
ATTATCTAGAAGAACGAGGAACGATTCAACCTGGTTTTTCGTGTCCATACTTGTTGACTTTTTCTTATAGATTTGCTGCTGCGGCACCAGGATGCGTTTCAGTTCCTCCGCCAGGGTTGCGTTTCAGCTTCTCAACCATGACCAAATACTGATCTGCTGCACTGCGCAGATAATACCTAGGTGCATTACCATGCATCATTGTTCTTCAAATATGCCATCCAATCCAGTGTCATCGCCATCAAGTTCGAATAATAGGCCATCATCATCTGAGAAATCGTTCTCGTCTGTATTCTGGTCGGGAGAATTTGTTCAATCGCAACCGGAACAAAGGCCAGTACACTTCTATTCTCGGCTTCTTGACAAGCACAACGTCTTGGTGAATATCCAGACTTACAACAACAGTAACGTTTTCCAAAATTCCATCAGTAATTGCCGGCATCCATCTGATATTTACTTGCCGTTTGTTTACTTCTATCTTTATCTATCTATCTATCTATCTGATTGAACACCGTGCCATGCACGAATGACGTTCTTTTAATTAATTTACTTACATACAAATCGTACATCATATCAATGCCGCATATAGAAAGGTGCACTCCAAACAGTTATGTCACCCCTTAAATCAGCGAGTATGGTTGGGAAGTAAACGAAGGGAAAGTCAATATCAGATAGATGACCATGCCAGCAGCTCCCTAAAGGCAATTTTCCATTGCGGTCGCTTTGTCCGCGCAGGTGGAGCGACTAATTTTAATCACGTGAACAATCAGTCGCGCGCGCACGCCAAGAAAATTGAATGTAGTTCTGCTTTCATGGCGTGTTCACGAGCATTCAAACGAACAAAAAATGCACAGGATAGACAACTATAGAGAAAGTTGAGTAATGTTCGCTCCGCCCGCCCGGGCAAAGCGACTGCAATGGAAAATTGCCTTGATGTACTTAGGTATTATCTGCGCAGTGCAGCAGATCAGTATTTGTTTACTCATTCGGATCCACAGTATTTATATTATAAATACGTATATCCCTCTCATGGACAGGGTTAACAGTATGGTCATGGTTGAAAAGCTGAAACGAACCCTAGCGAAGGAGTTGCACGAGGCTCCACAGCAGCAAATTTATAAGAACAAGTCAACTAGTGTGGGAACGAAAAACCAGGTTGAATCGTTTCTCGTTATTCTAGATAGTGGCTAAATATCAACCTATGTCACAATATAATATAAGTAATAGTTCAAATACGAGAAGTAGAACTTTACCAACAAAAGTCAGGACAGCTTATTGCAGAATACATGCAATCTCGTTTTGAGCGTAGGCCGGAAGGCGCTAGGCCAGGATCCAATAAGAAGGAATTTATTGCTGACTGATGAAAATGTCGGCTCAAGGATGAAAACATGTCTTTCGACTATAAATAGTTATGATGAAATTATGGATTTTATATTTCCTCCCAATTTTTCTTTTTTTATGATGAATTTCGAGTTCGTGCTTGGGACATGTTTCTTTCACAGTTAAAGGTCCTTCACTGGTCCGGCTTCGTCGGTTGGAACAGATGGTTGGAGACAGGGAACCACAACTTTGTTCGAGATTTTATCAGGGCCTTTTTTAAGGATTTTTCCTTTGGGGCAGGGGAGCATTTCTGAATTTGAAGGATCTTTGCGCATGTGCCCCCGTGGCGCCCCTCCCGCCGATACGCCTATGGGGAACCATTTGAGAAAACATTGAAAATCGCGAATACTTCCGCAAAAATGTTTCTTACGTTTGGCCAAGGCTTTAGGTTAGTGAAATAGTTCATTTGTTCCTTGGTCGTGAACTGAAAAAGATTAACTTTGTTGACTTTAAACTTGATCTAAGCAATGTGAATTCACATTGCGAAAACATTGCACATCTTGATGAATTAGTGCATTGCTATGATGACGTACTTTCACGTATTTTAAATACCCATGCTCCTGTCCGAAGAAAGCTAATGAAAGTTAAGCGTTCAACTCCTTGGTATAATGACGAACTAAGACAATTGAAAGTAAAGCGTAGGAGACTAGAGAGAAAGATGCGGAAAACAAAATTAGAAGTAGATTGGACTGCCTATCGGAAAATATGTAACCGTTATTGTTACTTGTTGAATATAGCCCGAACTGATTATTATACTTCCCTTATCAGTGATACCTCCAACGATCCAAAGAATCTTTTCAGAATTGTGAGCTCCCTTTGTAATGCACCGCATGAAGATCCCTTACCACCTCATGACGATCTTGGTCAATTAGCAAATAGGTTCAACAAATATTTTTTCCGCAAAATTGAATTGATTAGAGAAAATGTGGACAGTATCCTTGTCGATCCTCCGTTGGTGCATTACCGTAATCCTGAAGTCAAATTAGAATCTTTTGAGATACTTTCTTCCCAGGATATTCATGATGTT
>CACRXK020017776.1:0-10395 GCA_902702795.2 Paramuricea clavata
TAACAACCATCATAAATGCATCTTTGGAACAAGGAGTTTTTCCAACGAAATGGAAAGAATCTCTTCTGCGGCCTCTTATCAAGAAAATGTCATTAGATCGAGATGAATTTAATAATTTTAGGCCAATCTCAAATTTAGCATTTCTCTCCAAAACACTCGAAAAGATTGTTGCTTCCCAACTTGACACCTACTTAACAAATCATCAATTATATGCCAAGATGCAGTCAGCGTACAGAATCCATCACAGTACAGAGACAGCACTACTTAGAGTTGTGAATGACGTAATGAGGGGGATTGATGATCAACAAGAATGTGTTCTAGTGTTACTTGATCTTTCATCAGCATTCGACACAATTGATCACGACATTTTGCTTGACAGGCTGTGTAATCGTTATGGTCTTTCGGGGGTAGTTCTGGATTGGCTAAAGTCTTACCTTTGTGATCGCCCTCAGCGCGTGGTCGTAGATAATGTTTCTTCACGACCGTGTTTCGCTAGCTGTGGGGTTCCGCAGGGATCTGTTTTGGGACCATTGTTGTTCTCTTTGTACATTGCTCCCCTCGAAGATGTGATCATGTCCCATGGAATAGATGCCATGATGTATGCTGATGATTCTCAACTTTATATTTTTCTGAATCGTAATAACTGCATTATCGCAACTGAAAAGTTGGAAGCCTGTATTGACGACATTATGAATTGGATCACTTGCAATATGGTTATGGGCAATCCATCAAAGACGGAAGTAATTCATTTTTATTCACGTTACATGAAACCTGATTGTCCTCTTCGTCCCATCAAAGTAGGAGGGCATGATGTACAACCCGTAAACAAAGTAAAGGATCTAGGAGTTACACTCGATTCCTGCCTTACTTTCAAAGTGCATATTAATAACATATGTCGTTCGGCTTCACAATCAATACATCAAATTGGCAAAATAAGAAAATATCTTTCACGAAAGGACACCGAAAGTCTTGTTCATGCTTTTATTTCATCCAAACTTGACTGTTGCAACGGCGTGCTCTACGGCCTTCCTTCTTGTGAATTACAGAAGTTGCAAAGGCTACAAAACACTGCTGCCAGATTAGTCGTCAGAGAAGGGAAATCTGCGCATATAACACCGGTACTTTCTAATCTCCACTGGCTTCCTGTGCAACAACGAGTGACTTTCAAACTCCTTTTGGTGACCTATAAAGTTCTTAATGGCATTGCCCCTTCATACATCACCGATCTACTTCGTCGTCATATCCCTGCCCGTACTTTGCGCTCCAGCAGTCAAAATTTGTTAACTATGCCTAGAGTGCGAACAGAGACATATGGCGAGAAGTCTTTTTCCTGCGCTGCTCCGAGACTTTGGAACAATCTTCCTGACTCTATTAAGCAAAGTCCAACTATCGATGAGTTTAAATTAAGGCAAAGTTGAAAACATATCTTTTTAGGATAGCTTTTACTGAGTAACTGTTTTTAGATTTTTAGATTCTTGTTGTAAAAAGCATTGAGACTCATGTATAATGCGTTTTAAAGAACAATTATATTATTATTATACACCTGCGTTATAAATAATCCCTATCTATCCATTGTGATAAACTTAGTCATGCAAATTCGTATTGCCGTAATCCCCTTAATTACCTACACCTCCTAATGACTTAGCAACACATAACAACGCAACATTTGCAAAGTTTAAAACATGTTTATTGATACAAATAACAGACGATAGCGTCAAAATAAATTACAACTAAGACTGTTTGTTAAACTGTTCTACAAGATTTTTCTCCAAGAATCCTTGATAAGCTTTCTTATGATCTGCCTCAAAACTTCTAACTCGTTCACCCGTCGCCTTCACATAATACATGTAACTCGGTGGGTACGAAAAAAACGCCCCTTCAGCTGTTGACTCGAGCGGGTCTTCTAATCTCCAATGAAACAAATAGTTCAATATACATTGTAGTTCGTGGTTCTCAGTGGTCTGATGTAGTTCCATCAATGAATCGACAAACATAGAATCTGGGTCTTTTTCCAGTTGCTGTAAATGTTCGAGTACATCTCTGTCAACCGCCAGTTTTAAGCCCCGTTTACACTACGCTCAATTTTTGGTACGGCACGGATAAAAGTGGTACCCGTACCACTTTTTTGGTTCGTGGACTACCTATTTAGGTAGTCCAAAAACCAAAAAGTGGTGCAGTACCAAAAATTGAGCGTAGTGTAAACGGGGCTTAGCTAAATAGGTTGTCCAAGAACCAAAAAAGTGGTACGGGTACCAATTTTATCCGTGCCGTACCAAAAATTGAGCGTAGTGTAAACGGGGCTTTAGTACCCTCATTGCCTCAGCGAATTCATACGCTTACCATTCACTCGTTCGATCGCTTGTAAACCATATATTTGCCATCGTTCGTTTTCGTTCATCATGAGGCAGTCATGTTGTCTTTGACTAGGATAACCGACTTGACAACCATTACAGGATTCCACACAAAGTCTTTCAACTTCTTGTGCGACTGCATTCGCAAAAATTCCTTCCAATAAATTGTAAGATGTGGTTTTACCATGTAGACACGCCATGACTGATGTGGAACAAATACAAAACTATGCCTGCTACAAGACACTTGTCGATTTTATACAGATACTTGTATAAAAGTTCATAGTAAGCCAACATTAAGCCCTTTTTTGTATCATACACGTGGGGAGGACGCTGAAAAATGCGTAGTCAGCACGTTTCACCCGATCGTGTTTAAGCTCGCCCGCCTGACGTCATTACTTGCCTGATCCTACCCGCGTGACGTCATTGCATGTAATTATGACGTATGCTAATGATGATGCGCCGCCCCGCGCCGCCCTAAAAATCCGGGTCGAACGGCCTCTATATTACTACTGCCCTGACAAAAAATTCCCATATAAACACTTCATCCCGGCTAGGCGGGATGAACTTTTCCCTTTTGAGCATGCGTAAATGCCTTTATTGCAACAAAAATATGACGTCAAGCACTTAAATGGCTTCATCCCGGCAATGTATTTTGTCCATATAAACACTAGGCGAATTTCTCGTCTAGGTGGGATGAAAACGTCGCGTCCCGTCCAGGTGGGATCATATAAACAGGCCCTAAGTTATTTATGAATTTCGCCTTGACTTACAAATTCCAATGAACAACCTATGTGATCATTAAACTGAAATGTTTCGTTCTCCTTGTAGAAATAGATGAACAATGCAATACACATGGAACTTGTAAATTGAAAGTGGACGAAGAGCGACAATGCGTAGAAATAAAATGCGATTGTTTCATCGGATATAGTGGCGATAAATGTGAAGTGGAAGGTAGGTTATATTGCAGCTATAGAGCCCAACTGCTCAAGGAGCGAAAACTTTGATTGTGAAAAATTACTGCATGTCATAAACATATGCACCTACTGAACTTTTATCTACTAAAGCTATAGACTCAGGGACGCCGGGACTGGGGGGGCAGGGGCGGGGCAGGGGGGCTAGGGGGGCAGGGGGGCAGAAGTGCCCTTTTAGTTGTAAAATACTACGTGATAAATCACATTTCCAGTGATGCTTTTTCTGGGAAAATCATGAGATTCAGGTAATTTATAGGCCCAGAGAGAGTAAATTAACAAAAATAATTGTGAATTTGGTAAAGAATGAGTTTAATTTACAAAAATTTTAGAAAATGTTTGGACCCTAAAATGGTACACTGACCGAAAATTTTTTGGCCACGGGGGGGGGGGGGGGGGGGAGGAAAAAAAAATTTCCGGTAGATTTTAAACTTTTGCTCTATAGAGGTGCCCTTGGTGTGCGTCTGCCCCCCTTTGCCTTATTATCGTTCCGGCGTCCCTGGCTATAGTATGCTGGATTTGAAATTTTTAATTTTTTAAAAGATCAGAGAGAATCATGTGAAATTCAGTACTACGTACGACCAAATGACGCGCCCAGTCCATCGTCAAATAAGAGATAAGAGATAAGAGATAATTTAATTTGCCACAGATATCAGTTATATACAAGTTATTTTATGATAATAATATAGTTAATTTTAAATAGTCAATATGTATACACCATAAAATAGCTAGATATCTAAAATTCATAAAGAAAACATCCCGACCTGCTTTCTTCCACTTCTTGCAGAAACAGACTGCAATCAAAACAGTGATTGCAAAAATGATGGAATATGTGACTGTAGCAAACAGTGTACATGCGCCTCGGGATTCAAAGGTGTATTTTGCTACGAACGAGGTAAACATTGAATTTACTGAACTTAGCTTTGTTTACAACAGAGCTATTAATATCACAAAATATTTACAGGTGATCTTTAATTCCGTAGGCTGTACTATATATGGCTATAGACCAAAAATAATCTACATCGTACTTGAATGTTTGATTTAAGTTTTAAGGCCATGCATGCAGAGATGATTTGTGCAGATTTCAAGTCAATAGGAAAGTTATTCCAAGTCTCAAGTCATAAGACAAGAGATTATTTCAGGAAATTAGCATTAGACTTACGCTTATAGATAAATATTAAATAATGCGAAACTAAATTCGCTCTGTCTTGCACTGTAGTCATGGACTTAATTTATATTGGTGAAAACCTCTATTATCGCCCTTGCTCGATCCGATAAACTTGTCTAACTTCTGTTGTCTTTCCGAGTATCTTTTCAGAGAGGATGTCTAAACAAACAAACAAAAGAAATAACGATTTTTCTAAAATGTTGTTCAGAGTGGCGAGGCTAATTTCGAAACCATAGATTGTCGAACACCTTGTTTAAAATACATACACACAGCACTATACATATATAGCTTTTTTAGCAATTGCATGCATCCAGTTACAAGCCAGTGGCCAAGTGGTACTGGTTTAGGGTGTGTGTTGTACAACATGTTTCCGTGTTTTTGTTGCAGAACACCAATCCTATATTAACTTCCCTCGCATTCATTTTGCTGGAAGATTCCAAGCTGATCCGTCGACCATAAATAATTATCCAGATAATTTTGACACGGATAACTTTCCCGGGCAAAGTAAGGGATGGAATCCAAACGGAAGTGCAACATGGCGACTGGTGGACACACGAATTACAAGAGTTTGTTATGCAAACGAAGTTTGCACTTCTTTGGAAACCGATGACGCGCTTAACAACAAATTACTTGAAGGTAAGTGTTCTCAGAACTTGAGGTAAAGTCAAGACCCAAGGAGCGACATTCGCTTCCTTTTGGTGAGCTGTAATTCCATTTCCAAGAGATATGCAATTAATGCAAATGATAGGTTAAGAGAACGAACGAACATACTTGAACTTTCACCTATTCCAACAAGCAACGTTCTCCATATCCTAGTATTGTGAGAACATGACTGCAACAACAATGCAACGTAGTTTCCGATTCTTCACCCTTGCCGGAGGATCGGAGTTGCATTTTTTTGCAACGTTTCCGATTTGGTCTCAAATCGTATGTTTCTGTTCCCTCGTTCTCCTGACCTATACCAATGCTACCATTTACAATTAAGTCAGTTGGAAAAAAAGTAAGGAAGTGCGCAATCATATAATCCACAAGAATTGCAATTGTCTCACTTTTTGAATCAATTATATGTGCTTGAAATTAGCACATTCGCAACGAATGGGTTGAATTAGTTCTTCACCGAAAAAAATATAATCTGTTGATTCTATTCTTTCTAAAATACAGATGGTAATTTTGGCGCAAGTGCAAAGCTGGTTGATTTTGATGTGGATTTCCAAGCGTCGTCCCAAATTTATGGGTGGTCAATGCAAGTTAAAGACTTTTTTAAAGGAGATTTTCAGCGCGTTGGATTTCAGTATTTGTGGTCAAAAATGAAAGTTAATGTCCATAGTTTGGCAATCTATGGAGCTGCATATCAAAGTGTTCTTACAAATGTTCAGTTTGGGTCAAGAAGCGGGGCTTCGCCGATAACGAAGCACTTAGAGGAATATTTGAATCACAGTGACAAAAAAGAATTATCAATTCGTTTTAACGTTGACATGTACGATTCTTTTGGTACCTCAGCTAACTTCACTTACGGAAGAATTGTTGGTTCCATAGGCATTTCAGGTCACGATTCGCCGCCTTATTTCACATTTGGTCGTATGCTTAAACCAAATAATAATCCTTCAAATTTTTGGTTTTCTCCTTTTATTTACGACTATGAAAAGAAAACCCTCTTGCTTGACCTGGGTAATAGTTTGGCTATCAAAGAGGACGGAAATATTGTGAAATCAATTGGAAATTTGGTTCTGGCGAATACAGATGAAACGAGTGACACAATTGGATGTCCCGACACATGGAATCCATTTGGCCATATATACTTTAGTGACTTAGAAAATTACGCGCTTACAGCTGGAATATTTAAGATTGATGTGGGAGAAGAGGATTTGAGAAAATCCAGAGTTATTTTGGCGCAGGTACGGTACTTGATTTTTCTTCAATTTATGGTTGTTGAATATAAGCTCACTTCTTGCATTGTATTTACCCATCCACTGCAAATCTGCCACTTTGTAGGTAGGTATGTCCATTGGATCCATTGTAAAAGTGAAATTTCTATTGACCATATGACTCTTGATCCATTGGACAAGTAAAATAACTATTATATCGACATATGACTGTCCATTGGCTCTATTGGCCAAGTAAAATTTTCATTGGACATATGACTGTCCATTAGATCCATTAGACAAGTCAATTGTTCATTGGGCATTGGACTCTCCATTGGCTATATGAAATGTTCATTGGGCATTGGATCGTCCATTGGCTCCATTGGCCATGTGAAATATTCATTCGACATAGGACTGACTGTCCAATGGATCCATTAGACAAGTGAAATGTCCAAGGGGCATTGGGCTGTCCATTTATACGTATTTGGCATATATTAAGCCAATTGAATTTCGCGGACTTTCACGACCGAATTTCACGACCGTTGAAATTCTGTGGAGATTGTTGAAGCATATTAACTTTCTCTCTCCGCCCGTAACTCTACCACAATGAGCCTGCAGGCTACCATAAATATTCTTTATGAAGTTTTTTATTGTCTGGTCTGATTTGCAGATAGATGATAACGGACGTTGTACAAAGGTTGTTTTGGCAGAAGACAAACAGGGTGTTGATATCCACCCTTCCACACGTTGGGTCCTCCGCAGTATATATAAGCCTGCAAAGCCTGTGATTGTTCATTTGTTTATGACTCTGTACGGAAAATATCCTGAACAAATTGGTTCGGTTACGATAAAAGTGAATCCGCCACTTCCAGAAGAATCGATAAAAGAAACTTCTCCTGGAGTTTTTGAATTGAAACCGACCATTGACGACCCAAAACATGCTCGACTTTTCATAGATGGACAGGTCTATTTTTTCCACTATTACCTAGATGGTAGAACCAATGACAGCGACGTTAATTCAGCTATTGTGATACTTGTCTGGGACAAATTTGAAGTTCCAACTCAGCCCAACTGGATCAGACATGTAAAACCGATTTTCCAACAGTATGCAAATTTGTACCCGGTGATGAAAATTAACTTCCTGGACCTTTCAAATTATTACGAAGTTGTTGAAAACAAGTACGCACTCATAAAGACCATGTCGCTTGACGAGGAAGATCCGAGTTATATGCCTGTCACAAGAGATTTGTCTCCTGGCAAAGTTCAGATGATCTTAAAGTGGCTAATGGATGATAATCCCAGATATGGATTTTCAAACCTCGGAATAGGGGAATACACTTTGAAATACTTTTTGCAGACAGCACTGCAGTTGGAACACTCGACAATTCCACCATATTTGACAGGTTACCTTTCAATTAAAAAGGGTTATAATACCCAGGTGAAAAGCATATTGAAAGACATTTTAATTGATGAAATGCACCACTTGGCTCAAGTGTCTAACATATTGAATGCAATTGATGGAAACCCAAATTTGTTTGCCCCACATTTCGTCCCGTCATATCCCAGCTATCTGCCAGGTGGAGTTCACCCGGATATCAAAATCACTGTAAACAAAATATCAATGCTTCAAATTCGTAATGTGTATATGGTTCTGGAGACCCCGTCTAAAGAACTCGAAGAAAATGGATTGATTAAGGCGGTTGACAAGATTGTTAAGGATACGTTAAAACAAGTATCTGTCTCTGAGACCTCCACTGAGACTGACGCATGCGATGATGTTTTAGCATTGTACAATGACGCTGTGAAGAAGAATGAGGATATTCGAACAAACCACAATACATTTGGTCAATTGTATACCGCAATCCTAATCGTGATGGCAAAGCTTGAATGTGATGGTAAATTAGAATTCAAAGGCACGAAGCCGCAGCTTGAAGTTCGAGGGGAAGGAGGAAAGGAGGTGTCAACAGTTTATGACTTTGGAACCGCCGTGCAAGCTATAAAGAACATTATGAAAGAGGGTGAAGGATCTTCGCCATGCAATCCGTTGGATGAGAGCTCAGGCTTATCTCATTACTACAAATTTGCATCAATAGCAAACAAACGTCATTTAAAAACGATCAAAAGCAAGGTTAGTTCAAGGATTTAAATTCCGTTAGGTGACTGTGAAATTTTATTAAGATGATCTTACCGTGTAAAAATCAACTGGTGGTGTGCAACAAATCTGCCTTTTTTAGTGCATTAACCTTGAAAACGATATTTAAACGTGGTTATATTATCCAGAGTTGGCATAGTATTCTACAGAAAGCTGTAGTAGCCAGTTTGTCCTTCACAGATTAACTTTGCATTATCATATTCACCGGAGTACATCACACCAACACAGAAGAATATTAAGGTTTGTTGATGAATAATGAGTCATCGTTAAGGAGAAATATTCTCCTTGTTTTCGTTTCTGTAAACGAGGTATGTCAAAAACAGAAGGTCTCTTGATTTTCTGAGACGTTAGGAGACAAAGTTTCAAGTGACTTAAATGAATAATTTCAAGAAAATACTTTGTTGTTGGATGACTCATGATTCAAAGTTCTTTCCAATAGCACTATAATTAGAATAACGTATTTCTCACTTCATATGCCCACTGACCTATACTAAAAGTATATGCCAGTGCATATGTCCCTACTGAATAATTGTTGCATTGATTTCATTGCGTAAAAATTAGTGGCTTTACCAAATTGTGTAAATAATCAAATTGATTTGTTTGCTAACATCCTGAAATAATTGAAGTAGCCTTCGTGGTTTTCCTCTCGCAATTCTTTAACTAGTGTAAAAAATTCACTTAATTGTGCTCTCGTTTGGAATATTGGTCTTACCCAAAACCGTTTTAAGTATTTGGTACGTCGTTTTCGTCGACTTCGCAATAACAACGTACAAAAGCAATAATTGCTTTCTGCTAAGCGCGATTTTGAACTTTGAACTCTTCCCGCCACTACCTAGCCTGCGAACGGGCATTTCATGAGCTATGAGATTGGCGTGTGGTAGAAACGGGACTGGCATTCGTGCGTGTACTCGCAGCGAGCTGCAAGGAGCTTCGTGCGTGGACTGGAAATCCGCCTTAAAACACAAAATCTCTGCAAAATTGTTTGCTGTCGAGAAAACGTACATTAATAAGTTCTTTGAATGTTTGCATGGCGATAAAATATAATTGTTTTTGTTTGTGGAAACACCACGTAAATTTATTACTGCAAAGCTTTCGATCCGTAAGCCCGGATCGATTGTCCTAATTTTTACGGAATAGTGCGGTTTAGATATTTTCATAAAACTCAAGGCCGAGACACACCGGACGCGATTCGAGAACGCAGCGCGATTTTTCAGTTTTTGAAAGTTAATTCACAGAAAATGAAAGTTAGACCAAGCAGCTCAAAATGTTATAGCGCTCCTAAATATTTGGAAAATTTAAACCAGGATGAAAGTTATCAGTCAGTGAAAATAAAAAATTCGCGATAGCGCTGCATAAGATCAAATAAATATGCGAAGCCCGCTTAGCTCAAAAGATTGATAGGTCAAAAATAAAGTAACACACTTAAACCTTTCGCGAATGAATTTGCTTCATTAAATAGTATGCACTAAATAGGCCTATGTAGTTGTAAAAATAATCGTTGGGTTAAAATTTAAAACTTCTAGTCATTTAGTGTGTTTGTTCAACGATATACAGTAATACAGACTTGCTTTCTGTTTTGAGCTTAACCACCGTTTAACCTTCGTTCAACCGGCTCCCTGTAATTATGTTTATTCAATATTAAAGCTTAAATTACCTTACCTAAGCAATTACCTGATTATATGGTCACAAGAAGTTTTAAAAATTATTCTTCTGAAGCTAAAAACGATCTAGAACAGCTTATCTGGCAAGAAAATTAATTGACTATATGATGTTAACCAGAGATTAGACAATTTTAATCAGAAATTTCCAAGTGTATTAGATATGCATGCCCCGACTGATAAAGACTGTTAAGATTAAACGTCGCTTGCAGTGCCTTTTTTAATTATATATCTGT
>CACRXK020017779.1:0-10394 GCA_902702795.2 Paramuricea clavata
AGCCAATAGCGGAACAAACGAAGTTTGGATGGGTCATAATGAGTCCTGGGGTCGAATTTGACCAAAGTACCATGCTACTAACCACGACCTCGCAGGCTGACTTCGAGCGGTTGTGTCGACTAGATGTTCTCGGGCTCGAAGATACTTCTGAGAAGGACCCCCGACCAGTCTATGACGAGTTTAAAGAAACCCTCTCTCGCAATGAAGAGGGCTGGTACGAAACCAGCCTACCGTGGAAATCGAACCATCCAAAGCTCCCATCGAACGAGCAAGGAAGCCAACGAAGACTAAAGAATCTAGTGAAGCGTCTCGAGCGTAAGGAAATGTACGAAGAATACAACAGTATTATCCAGGATCAATTAGAGAAGGGGATCGTCGAGCCAGCGCCTCTCACAGCAACCGGGAAAGAGTTTTATGTCCCCCACAAGCCTGTCGTGAAAGAAACCGCCGAGACGACGAAGTTACGCATCGTTTATGATGCTTCAGCTAAAGAGACAGTCTCTGATCCCTCCCTGAATGATTGTTTAAATCCAGGACCGTCGCTTCAGAACCATCTGTGGGACGTTCTCATTCGTTCGCGTTTCCATCCGATACTGCTGACAGGTGACCTGGAAAAAGCCTTCTTGCAAGTGAGAATACGGGAAGCTGAACGTGATTCGCTCTGATTCCATTGGAAAGCTCCAGGAAGTGACGAAGTAGTCGTGTACAGATTCACGAGAGCGTTGTTCGGTCTAACCTGTTCCCCTTTCCTCCTTGGAGGAGTGTTGAATGAACACCTGACAGCATGGGAGACAAAATATCCATCCCTGGTGGATGAGATTAAGAAGGGCTTGTACGTCGACGATGTTATGACAGGGGGTGAGAGCGTTGAAGAAGTAACCGAGAAGAAGTTGAAGACGACTGAGATCTTTCAAGACGCGACTTTCAACCTGCATAAGTGGCATTCCAACGTAGCCGAACTGGAAGATATACCCCAGAACGACCAAGCTGATAAGACAGATGTACCAACATTCGCAAAAGAACAGTTTGGAACGCACGGAGCTGAATCGAAGATTCTTGGTATGTCTTGGAACAGGCAAAAGGATACGTTGAGTGTCGTGGTGGACAAAGAACGAAGCGCAACGACCACCAAGAGAGGAGCCCTATCACAACTGGCAAGTGTTTACGACCCACTTGGCTTAGTTTCCCCGACGACCCTACATGGGAAACTAGTCTATCGTGGAATGTTGGGGCCAAGAATTGGTTGGGGCCAAGAATTACATGATCCCTTGAAGAAGCGGTGGGCAGAATGGTACGAGCGGTTACCTGATCACTACACAGTCCCTCGAACGTTAACCCCTTACCAAGAGCCAGTACAATCAATATGCCTCCATGGTTTCGGTGATGCGAGCAAGGACGGTGTGTCGGCAGTTGTATACGCAGTAGCTAAGCAAGAGAGTGCGACTACGCAAGGTATTGTGTGTTCGAAGTCTCGGATTGCGAAGAAAAATCTATCAATTCCACGGTTAGAACTCGTAGCTGGTCATATGGCCTCAAACCTTGTGACAAACGTCGAGCGAGCGATTGGTAGCGAGAAGATCACGTCAGTCCACTGTTGGCTAGATTCCACAGTCGCTCTGTACTGGATAAATGGCCAGGGCGAATATCGGCAATTTGTATCCAACCGAGTGCAGAAGATCCGAGAGAACGAGCGAATTAAATGGCACCATGTTCCAACAAACGAGAATCCTGCCGACCTGGGAAGTCGCGGAGGAAATGTTACCAATAACGTATTATGGCAACATGGACCCGAATGGCTGAGCGACCAAGCAAGATGGCCACCGGAAGTGGTCCCCGTGGTGACCTCGGAAGCCAAAGAAGAAGAAAAGGCTTCAGTCCGAGTGATGGTTGCAGTAAATCAACCAGTAGCAGAAAATGTATTCGACAAGCTCCTTGGAAAGTATCCATTGCGAAAAACCCTACGAATTTGTGCTTGGGTGAATAGATTCGTTCGAAACTGCAGGAACGAGAGCAACAAACATGAATCAGGGCCGATTAAGACCCACGAAATCGAAGAGCGTACGCTATGGTGGATCAAGCGTGTGCAAGAGGAGACCAAAGATAACCCCGAACTTTCCAGTGCAAAAGTTGAGCTGAATCTTCAACCTAACCAAAGTGGAATCCTGGAGTGTCGAGGGCGGATCGAAGGCGACTATCCAGTATATTTACCTACGAACACGGTCTTCACGAAGAAAGTTGTAGAGCAAGCCCATATCATTACACTCCATGGCGGAGTACCGGCGACGATGGCAGAAGTACGAGAACGTTATTGGGTGCCTAGACTACGCCGTCTTGTGAAACAGATACGAAGCAACTGTCATGGTTGTGCTAGATTCCGGGCACAATCGTATCAAAGACCACCCCCGGGCAGATTACCACCAACACGAACCCAAGGGACAACTCCTTTCCAAGTATTAGGAGTCGATTTTGTGGGCCCTATTCGTTACAAAACTAAAGCGAAAGCCGAAAAGAAATCGTATCTAGTTCTCTACGCGTGTAGTTTGACAAGAGCGGTGCACCTCGAATTATTAAAGTCGTTGGAAGTAATGTAGTCGAATTCCTGCCGAGTTTAAAGAGATTAATTGCAAGAAGGGGGAGGCCACAAGTGATATATTCTGACAACGCGACAACCTTTAAAGCCGCGGAGAAATGATTGCAACAAGCTCAGAAAGACGAGAGATTCAACGCACTTCTTACGGACAAAGGAATCCGGTGAAGATTTAATTTGAGTCGGGCGCCACGGTGGGGAGGACAATTTGAACGATTGATAGGCCTCTTTAAGCGGAGTTTTTACAAGAGTATTGGAAACGGAAACTTAACCTGGGAAGAATTGATGGATCAATCGACCGTTAAGCTATTTAGAAGATGATGTGGAACAACCTGTGCTCACCCCAACCAAACTGTTACAAATTAACCCGAATGTTATCCCCGAAGTTCAACCCCACCATCTTGATGGCGCTGACCTTCGTAAAAGAGCTAAGTTTCTTCGAAAGTGCAAAGAGTTAATGTGGAGACGTTGGTCACGAGAATATGTGCGAGGCTTAAGAGAACGACATCGACAGGAAAAGGGCGAACAAGGGACACATCCCAACCGTGGGGATGCGGTTATTATCGGAAGCGAAGAAAAGAATCGAAATTTGTGGAAGTTAGGTACAGTCGAAGGGTTAATTCGAGGACGTGATGGCGTTGTACGGGGAGCGAAGGTAAAAACAGTGAATGGACAACTCGAACGAGCGGTACAACACCTTTACCCACTCGAGCTCTCTTGCACAGAGAACCACCCGTAAGTTTGAACCCGACCGCCCCTACCTTCAACCCTAGACCGAGACGTGACGCGGCAGCTGCAGCAACCGTCCGTATACAACAAGAAGCAGAAGAAGAAGATTGGTGACATTTATTTTAATATTTTATTAACTAACATTTTAGTTGTTTATATAGGTAGACCATAAGGAACTACGACGATGTCAGTCCCTTAGTGAGCATATATCTCAGTTGAGATATATGGGGGAGTGTGTCGGAACTGACTGATAATTATAGATCTAATTAATATGTTGACATGCATGACGCACGAAGTCGAGAGAGATTAGAGGAGAATGGGTCGAGTGAGTGTGAAAAAAAAACGAGTGAGTCACAAGGAGCGAGATATTCGAGAGAGAATTGTGACTGTGACTGTGAGCGATTGTGAGAAGGTCTAATCGATAGACAAACAGCGAACATATATATATATTGGGAACATTACGTTAACTGGGACACAAGAGAGAACATTCTATACTATTCTATTAATTGATTTATTGTTACTGTTGGGTTAAATATAATATATTATTAAAACATTTGTGATTTCGTGACTTGTCGGGAACTACGTTAAAGCGGAGGCGAATTCTCGACACAATACATTGAGTTACTATACTACCACAACACAACACAACACAACACAACACAACACAACAACTCTGTTCATTAAACAATTACTTTTGCAGTACCTGTTTGTAAGTCCTCTGGCTTTGACTTGGGTGATGATGTAGTTTGTTCTAGTAAGAAATAATTTGGTGAATAAAATAAATAAATACTATATATTAATTAAATAGTAAATTCTATATTCATTACTCCAACAATTACGCTTACCTTTAATTGCACATACTGTGTTGGGATCTCTAGATCCCAAGTATCTACATTTTGGGTCTTTAATTTAATTGGCATTAAGCAAATTGAAAATGATGATGGTCTAATACCAAATCCCATTTATAGGTACAAAATGTTGTGGATTACTGCTATAAAATTTAATTTTCTTTATAATATTCTTTCTGTTTTAATTCAATAAATCCATAGGATAATATGAAAGGTTTTAAAAATAATTTATCATTTGCTACGTTTCGGACAATTTGACTTCTCCATTTTAAGGCTTAAATTATTCACAAAGTTGCAAATATTCAAATACATAAATTCACCGTCCACTGTATGTATAGCAACTTACCATCATTATTGCAATCCATAATTGCTTGCAGCCTGTGTTAAAAAAATAAAAACAATTATTATAGCAATAGTTACAGTCTGATGCAAGCAAATATTGGTTTGTGATCACTATAATATGACTCAAGAATACCTGAAGTGTATATTAACCTTGGAATATTTGTGTATATGTGATCTATTTGAGTTTGGTAATCTGTTGTACAATTAGTGATAAGTTGAGTATAACCTTTGGATTGAACCATATTTGATAAAAGAGCTTTGTGTTCATGGGAATTCTTGCTCAAATCGACATTGAAATCTCCAAAAACAATTGCTCGCTGGTTCACAAGTTGAGTTGTTTGGAGATGATCTAATGCTTCAATAAATTGACTAAATTTAACTTTAGTTGGGGAACGATATATACTAACAATATGAATGCCCTGATGCCCATTTGACGAAGGATGGTTGATCACAGTTATAGTTATCTCTACTTTATTGTAATTGTATCTGAATGGAAGTGTTATGCAATCTAACAAATTCTTAATATAAATAGCACTTCCATATGGAGTTCGGGTAACAATTTGTGGCTCAATGTCATTTCTAAATAGATCAAATCCTTCAAGAGAATAATCATCATCATTGTCATTTGAGCATAAAGCTGTTTCAACTAATATGTTTATGTCAGCTGCCTGAACATTAAAATCAGTCAAAACATCATCAACATGTAGGTGAAGTGATCTTACATTTTGAAAAAGTATTTTTAGCACAGCAGTATCAGAAACGCTATCTAACGATGGAAGACATATATTAAGAAGCCTGTTCGACCTTAGCCTGAGCATCTCCTCTAATACTTTTGGGCTTACTTTTATTTTATTTTCATTTAAACGAAGAATGTGAAGAGAATCAATATTTCTTACTCTATATTTCTCACTTGCATGTAACCATATCACCCAGACTTAGTTCATTTTGCAATATAAGTTGTGCAAAGCACCTTGCACATGGTAGCGCACTTCCAGTTGTTCTCCTTCCGTCATCTGGTGCTTGAGATTAAGCACTTCCCATCTTGGCACTCATCATTTCGGTCTCGCGATCGTCTATGCATCTGTTCTTAACATAGTTCGGCGGTCGTTTAGTCGCTCAAAAAATAGGCGTGTCAGATTTAAATGTCACATCTTTGTCGAAATGAGACTTTGGAGCAGGTAAGTTGATTTGCTGACCTTCAAGCAATAAAAGTAGATCATGCCATGCTATGATTTGCCATCGAAAATCATTGAGGAAAATCACTTCAGAATTTTCAGCTCCAAGCGAAACTGGTACACACTGGATTCGAAAATATGTGGCAGATTTTGTTTAACAGATTAAATAAAACTGTCTTCCCACAATTGGCTGGACCTGTGGGCATTACATTCCTGTACTTCAAAGCACATATCACCCACTCTCTGTGTGTTTTGCCTCATAAGCTTCTTACAATATGTCCATACGAGATTAGTTTCTCCAGGTTCCTCTTACCAATGTATGATCTGCATTCTCCAGGTCCGCAGCTGATATATAACTTGCTTTGTTTTTTCAACCATTAAATTGTGTAAGCAACATGCTGCAAAAATTATGTTTGTGACTTTTTCAGGTGATGGTTTAATGGTTGTTAAAATACCCTCCACCTATGGGCTAAAATTCTATAATTGAATATATGCTTCTCTTTCTCCAAATTGCGATAAGGGTACGGCTTCATCATTCGGGCATTCAAAGGAAAGGCATCATCCCCCACAACATGATGTGAAATCTTTGTTGATATTCCCTGTGATGCAACTGCATCAGTGAGATCTAAAGGGTTTATTGTTAGTGCTTTTTGCAATTCTGAACGAACTACATCCAAAAGAAAACAGGCCAAAGAAGAATATCATTTAATTAAAAATTTGTCGCAGTCAATTGCAAACAAACATAAAAGAAAACGGAATAATACAATTTTTGAGGCCTTTGGAAATTGTGTAGCCCAGGCATTGTCTGAATTGGATAAAGTAGCCAGTCATTTAGCCCAGAATAAGATAAACAACATTTTTCAAGCACAGGCTGGATTACTAACCCAGCAAATGCAAACACACACAGGCAATGATTCAATCCCAGTCCCAGAGAAATTACTTCCACCCAATGATGCAACCTGGTATGTCGAGAAGCCCTCAACTTCCCATTTATGTGCAAAAAAGTGTACCTTGCAGTGATGATTATTGCTGAACACTACAAGTAGTTGCAAACCTGAGCCTTTCTATTATTGTACAAATACTGTTTGCTTCTTTACTCTTTTTGTTGTGTTACTATGTTATAGTTATATATTTATCAAAATTAAATATATACCTTTAAATATTTGTCTTTCAAAACTTCATGCAAGGCTTGACATGTTTCTTCTACAATCCCAGATATTGTTCTCTCGCCAATTCGGTATTGAAAAGAAAGACTTCTAAATGTCTCTCCTTAAAAAAATAAGTGTTTTTACATAGTCATAAGTATTTTAAAAATGCATAAATTTAATTAATGAAGAACTTCACCACTAATTAATCAATAAAATAAAGCTTAGTGGAAAACAATTAACAAAACACAAGCTGTAGCCAAAAAACGTAATGTCACGGACAGTCGTTCAATAGGCTTTAAGGAGTTCCGTAGTTGAGTGTCTTTCTTTTCAATTAATGGTGACACCAACGTTAAGATTTATTCAAATGAATTTCTGTCTAACCGGTGATATTGTCTGAATTTTTCTGGATCTTCGCAGTTCAATTCATGAACAACATTTGCACATGCCCCGTTTGGCAGCGTGAAACCCATGATTTTATCCATGTCTTTCGATTAGCCGCTCTCAAGCAACTTCATCTTCGCCGTAGTAATAAAAGGGGAAGCAAAATCTCCTAATCTTCTGACAAGCTCGAATGTTGATTTTCATTGACATCTGCCATCTTGAATTTTGCATATGAAAAGAACACAAGCGCATTTGCATCGATTACTGAGCTGATAGCTCAGAACACGCACACACTGTGAGGAAATGTTCACTTGTGCACGAAATTATTCAACATGTTGAATATCCGACGCTGATGGCATGTGTGGTGGAAATCGCAGAACATGACACCGCACACTGGAGGAAACAGCTTATGAGTGACGCTCAGCTCAGCTGATAGCTCTAGTGTGTGCCGGGCTTTAGGATTAAGGTGTCAAAGTGTGGACTTTACTTGTCCAACAGATGGTGTTGGGGGGAGGAACATCTTTCAGAAGATGTGAAACAGTCTGAAAGTCTGGAACATTAGTTGGACAGACCTCTTGCCATGGCTTGATAAATGCCTGTTGTAGTTGCTCTACTAGATATTCAGTAACCTGGGCAGGCGGAATACAGTTCTGGGAGTCATTGATAGTTGCTAGTCCGTATATTGTCTTATACCATTTCTCCAGCTGCAAGACATGTAGGCCTTTGCCATTAGATAGGTAATAACTTTCACAGAGTACTTTATATTAGCAGATATCTCCGATTGTGTAGGCATGTTGTAGAGCTTTGAGCTCTTTTTTAATACGGGGTGTCATCCAAGGCTTATCCGTGGGGTGCATGTGTACCAGTGCGTTCAGGTGATGTTTCATCAAGGTGACGCTTTAAGGTGGCAGTAAACAGGCGAACTTTATGTTTGCAGATTTCATTTCTCGGACTTGTCGGGTATACGGCTTAGTTTTCAGTTTCAGTGCCGGCTGCAGAAGAAGGCATTGATGATCTGAGCATCCTAGTGGGGGTAGATGTGGGATTGTTTATGGTAACTAAACCACATAATTCGGTCACTTTATTCATAACATGGCATGCATTAGTAATAAAGATAGGGATAATGATGGGATAGGATATCCAGTCTGTGTTACTTCTGTTTTAATGGCAATACAATTCATTGCATTATGGGATCCGGGAAAACTGTTTCTAGCACATTTAGACAAAGATGAAGAGAGGGTGATTTGAACAGGGATTTGTTGGGGTTTGAAGTTAAAGGAGCTATGTCACCATCTGCGCATCTTTTCTGCGCATACCTAATATATTCGGAAATTATTCGGAAAACGTGGGAAAGTTGTCAAGGAGCGATGCATGATGTCTTCCTGTAGTATGAATACGGTAAGAAAACATGAATAAATTTACATATATTTTTGTGGGAAATTGATCGATCTTTCATGAACACGACATGGGTTGAGTATTGTGAATGCAAGAGCTCTTGTAGTACTAAAAGGAAGGAGAATAGTAGCCGAGGATGCCCTTGCAAGGGTCGAAATGTCGTGTGCTCATCAAGTTGTCGATGTGGCACTCGAAATAAACTTTCTACGAATAAGGTTAGTCTGTCGATTATATGTTTTCAATACATTCATTTGGCTTACAGTTTGATTCGTTAAAAAATCAAATCGTTTTGTAGTCATTTTATATATACAAATCATGATTCAGGAACGAGGAGAGAACTCACAGCCCACTGCTCGCACTACGTCGCAAAGAAAGTCGGTAGCTGGATTTCGCCTTTCTCATCCATCGGCTGATTCCGAAGAAACGCAAAGAGAAAAGGAACACGAAGATGTAAAAGTATGTAGAGCACCAGAGATCTGTTTGTTTAGTTTCCTAGCTAAACTTCCCTGTAGAAGACATAATTTGCTAAGTCATTTATATTTTGATATTATAAACGTATACAAATACAGTATGTTTACTATATTGAGTATTGATTATTTGATTGAGATTTGGTGATATTGTTTGCAGTGAAAATCTCTTTAAAATTAAATGATATACATGCAGTAGCTGTCAAATAACCTTGTAAAAGGCCATGTAAAGTCCGTAATGTAAACAAACGCTTTGTTTACATTTTGAACTCAGTGCTGTAGTTGTAAAATTTGATTAGATATACTGTACGTGTAATATATTATACTGAATTTTCTAACCATGTCTTTTGGACACATGGTGAGAGACCAAAAATGTACTGCAAACAGTATTCAAATAGTTCTAAGCTGAGAAGCCATATATGTTTATCCTTAGGTTTAATCAATCTAATTTGATAGGTACTGTATTCATGTATTTTAGGACTTTATTGCCACTTTGGATGAAGCGATGGTGAGGAAGCTAGCTGTTCGGGGCCTCAGGAGGGGTATTGGAAGTATGGATTATATCCATACCCTCCTAATAATGGAGGATGACCTTGATCAGACAGAACATGATGAGGATATGGGTGCATTTGAGGAAGATTCAGGAGAGCTGCGTAACGATAAAGATCAACCCCATAGCTCAGCAGGCCCACCTGAACCACACAACCACTTGCCTACATCAGCACCAGACTGGTGTGTATGTGGATATTGTAGACCCATGCCACAGGAGATAGAAAATAAATGCTGCAGACAAAAAATTGTATTACACTAACCTCAAGGTTTGCTAAAATATGCTTAGACCCAGATGTTTTGGAGTTATGTATTCGAAACACTGGGGACATTCGCAACGATCAGGAGGATAATAGTACCCGAGCATTTAGAAAAGCTGGATACAGACAGTTTGTATTAGCACGTCATGGCCACCTCGGAAAGGGAAATAGAAGGGTTTGCCCATCTTGTGTTGTGTTAAAAATACGGGGACGATATCCATCTGTCACAGGAGTGTATATGGGCTTTAGGGAGCACTGAATCTATTGAGATTGAAGTCAGGGACTTATTTATTTATGGCTATTGGTTGACAAATTGGGGTATAAGGAAAACTGAAATTGTATTTTGTTAATTTAGTGTACTGTATACTGTACTGTATATATATATTATATATATATATATATATATATCCCATTGAGTTGCATTGCACCCTGATGCACCCTACTTTAGTATTTTACTCTGTCTAACGCCAGACGATTTTACTCGTCAAGGGGAGAGCACTGCCGCTTAATGGG
>CACRXK020017780.1:0-10393 GCA_902702795.2 Paramuricea clavata
AATAACTCGCGCAAAGTTGAACTGTCTAATTTCACGCACGGCCCGGTTGTGTTAATTTTATCCTTCCGTAAATACAACAACTTTGGTATCCGTAAATGTACGCTTTATATGAGTAACAAATTGACATGTTAATGACATAATATCATTTGTTGCGTTTTCCTGAACGACGCAAACAAGATCGCTAAAAATGGTGTTATTATGCGGCTCAAGTCGTCGAGAGGCCATAACATGTCAAATACGTCTAGCATCGTCTAAATTGCTTCGCAAATTTCTTGCTAATTTCGCCCTGCCACGAATTTCTAAAAGATGACCCTTCTAGACTAATATTCATACTATCATAGTTTACAGCATTTGAAACTTTAGGATACATATCCACAATGAGCAACTCATGAAAACACTAGCATTCGTTACCGAGATGAGAAATCAACTTTCAAGAGATGTGAAATATTACACCTAAACAATATTCCGTGTTATCTGGCACGTGCAAGACATTTAATAATCTCAGGGGAAAACCGTATTAACTATAATGTCATGCATGGGTTTATATACGCTGTATTCTTTTTTTAACACGTGAGCTAAAAACTTCGTTTTTGCCCGTATGAGTTAATTAATAGGAGGGGTGTGTTTTAAGCCTTCTTAATAACATAATCAGCGCAATCGCAAATTCAAACCCACGCATGCTTTAAAAATAGTTTATCTTTGTGAAAAAGCGTAGTGTTTTTTCATGTATTGAAAAAATACAGCGCATACCTAAACAAGGAAAATTGCCTTGTTCCTATTCCTCGTCACTCTTAAATGCCTTGCCATGTCCTCGTTGCATTTGCATGCCGACATTATAGTTAATACGGACCCGGTTTTCCCCTGAGATTATCAAATGTCCGGCACGTGCCAGCTGATGACGTGTTTATTGTTTACGTTTAATATTTCACATCTCTTGAAAGTTAATTTCTCATCTCGGTAACGAATGCTAGTGTTTTCATGAGTTGCTCATGGTGGATATGTATCCTAAAGTTTCAAATGCTGTAAAATATGATAGTATGAATATTAGTCTAGAAGGGTCATCTTTTAGAAATTTGTGGCAGGGCGAGATTAGCAAGAAATTTGCGAAGCAATTTAGACGATGCTAGACGTATTTGACATGTTATGGCCTCTCGACGACTTGAGCCGCATAATAACACAATTTTTAGCGATCTTGTTTGCGTTGTGTGTTTCGGATATTAAACATGTTTATATCGTTAGTTCTTCAGAAAAGCGCAACAAATGATATTATGTCATTAACATATCAATTTATTACTCATATAAAGCGTAAATGTACGGATACCAAAGTTGTTGTATTTACGGAAGGATAAAATTAACACAACTGGGCCGTGCGTGAAATTAGACAGTTCAACTTTGCGCGAGTTATTTATCGCGGTTTCGCGATATGGAAATAAGTTCAACGCTTGACATTACTTTTGAATACATTCTCTAGAATGGTCATCAATCAAAATTTTACGTTTTTCGTTATAAAGGTAAAATAATAAGGTTTTAAACGAGCTTTGCGATCTATCCCACCGCTGACCAGCCTCTTTGTCAGAAAAAACAGTGATCTTTCACAAGCTACCATGGACGAACGGAACGGAATAATGTCTTTATTTTCCCTCACGTACTAAGGAATATGACAAGTAAAAATGGTCTTTCAAAAAAATTTGATTTCCATTAGTGGTTAAGCGGGCAAAGCAGTTTATTTACAAACTAGTCGTTCCAGCTCCAGGTTGAAATCGAACCTGGAGCTGGCTCCAGGTTCGCGAACCTGGAGCTGCGAACCTGGAGCTGTCTGTCTCGTCATAGGGAAGAAATAAATAGAAGGGATGAAACAAATATCACGTGACTTTTTAAAATGCTTCTAGACTACCCGTTTAAGCTTTTTGTGGGGTTTTTAAGGCTCAGTCGATGTTCTCTTACATGAACAAGCCTAGTCATTACCAAAAAAGCACTGATCAATCTAATTTATGTGATTTATAACAGCGAGCATTCTTGGCCAATATCGCGAGATGTGTTCCATAAGTAGCCTGTTCTCGTGACGTATGACGAAATAATAATAAAACTAAATAATGTAAAAAAAAACGTTGGTCGCTACATTTAAACATTTCATATTAGCCGGTATAGCTAAACAATGTTTATTTTCATTAATTAAGCGCTTAGGCGTTGTTGGAGTTTGGAATTTTCCGAGAGAACAGGCTACTTATGGAACACATCACACGATCGCATTACCGGTGTTTCATCCCTTCTATTAATATCTATTACCCTCGCCTTCCGTTCACGCCCGCAATTCTTGCTGTTATTTTCGTTGGAACGTCATGTAATATTTTCGTTTTGTCAATTTATTCGCCATATTTGAACAATCGTTCGAATCAAGTGTTTTTGAGCGATTTTCTGAGCGTGTATAAGCGCCCCGTTAAAAGCTATTCACTGCAAATACAAGCTCTTATGATTTATACAAGTAAGTGCAATAATTTAAATATATTACGTTATGATGTTTTATTCATATTACTTAATTAATGTGCATAGTATTCGTCATTGTCTTCGTCATCAACTGTTCAAGAACTTTCTTACAGTATTAAAAATCACATATAAAATTTGTAATTGTTTTGAACGCTTTTATCACAGTTTTTATATCTTTATTCACTTTTAACCTGAAGGTGGAGTTATACTCCGAAACGTAGTTATTAAAATAATTTTTTACTAAGCCCATATGGTCTAATTTATATTCAAACACACGTACATATTCATTTACATTTTGCTGGCAAGCAAATTCCCATCACACAATAAATTCTTTAAAAAATAACGTACCAGTGTATTGACTAAAAACTATAAAACTGGTAAACTAAAAAACAATTCAAACAATCGCGAAAAATGGCAACGGCAAAGTCACAGTTGCAAGTCAATTTACCTACCTGTGAAATGAAATTTTCTGGCAAGAACATCTCTTTCCTTGTGCATCCAGAACGACAGTACGACACAATATATTTGTAAAAAGTGATTCTTTTCTCCACACGGGGAAGTTTTCCTCGAGTTTTTTCCGACAGCGAACTCAATGCAGTAAATTTTAGGAGCAAAACAGTTTGCTCCTAAAATGTATTGCATTGAGTTGGCCATGTTTTTAATTTTTTTTTCGTGATTGCGTTCAAATTTATACTGGCCGTGCAACGGTTTGCAAGAGGGGGAATGAAACTGACGTCCAATCCGCATAAACCTGACGCTTGAGGGACTGAGACTGACGTCCAATCCGCGTGAAAGACTGGTATCGAGGCTTCATTGTTTTCACAATCAAATGACTGAATGTTATCGTTCCAGACATATATATATATATAGAGTTCACTGTGTATAGCTCTTCAATTTCCGCCATCTTGGAAAGGAGTCAATCTCAGTGAATTGGTCAATCTCTTACTCTTAGCCTGCAATGATGCAATCCTCTGTGGAGGCTTGCTGAGGCTCTGGGAAACACTGGCGAAAATTGGGCTCTGATTGGTTGTTTTTGAGTTGTTCGGACCCATTTCTTTCACACTGATTCCGTGCTAATTATTATTAAATTATTATTCAAACTGCGAGTCTATTTAGTGATTCAAACAGTTTCACTACTAAATCACTATCAGTATCTTACAACATTTCAAAACACTGGCAATTAAGTGTTCTTTGAAGAACTAAAGTCGTAATAAGCTTGAAAACAGTATAATTCATGTTTGGCGCCTTGGCGGCAGCACAGAATAGGAAGTTATACTGTATAACTTCCTATTCTGTGGCGGCAGCAATGATCATTTATAAATGCTGAGCGGGTACTGCATCCAAATGTACTGATTTTCGTGCAAAATTCGCCGGTGTTTCCCAAAGCCTCAGCAAGCCTCCACAGAGGATTGCAGGCTCAGGGTTCGAGATTGGGCAAGGAGTGTGCCGAAATTGGGCATTTAGACATCGATTTAAAGAATAACACTATGATTTTATGAACTGGTAACTTGTTTAGCGATACGATCCGTTAGGGAAAACTGGATTTAGCTGGGAAAAATGGTATTAATTTGGAACTGTTTACGAACTTCATAGCTTTTGGACGTCAATATCTGCCATCTTGGCTCCACTTTTCTCATAGGTCGAATGACTGAAGTTCGTGCTCCAGGTATATATAGAGCTCACTGCCTCTGAACAACCATACCCACTGATCTCACAATACCTGAATGTTTTGTTCTCCACGCAACTTTGCACGCATGGCCAACAGAGCCCCTGGACAACAGAGTGGGAACAGACAGGTCTCGCCCATACGTGTGGCGACCTGAATTGAGAGGCAGCACCCACAGCACCAGCCACATAGACCTGAAATTTTTTTAGACAATATTATGTGTTGCAGGTGTGTGGGAAAGGGGGAGGGGGGCTGAGCCCCATGTTAAAAATGTCATGCCGGTTTGGGGGGCTAACCTCCCAATATTTTTGCAGAACACAGATTGCATATTCATAACCTGTCAAAACGTTCTTTGTGACTGTAGTATTGAAACAATGCAGTGATGATGAATCAAGTACAGATTGCCTCCAACATGAAATACTGTAGCTTCAGTATATCAGAATCTTTTATTTAAAGTCCTTTCTTCAAACAACACTAATTGAAGAATTACTTGAACCACAAATAAATCTGGAACTTTCCATGTTTATCATGTTGCACCCCTTTTAAAGCCCCCCCCCCCCTTGTTACTACCATTTTCGAGCTTCCGTGAAGCGTGCATTTATAACTACGTTTCAAAACGTTTCTTCAGCACGAGTTTGTCAATCATAAGTTTTTGTTTTGCAATAATAACTTTTGTGGGCGTGGTGTCAAGCACATTGTTTTGCACGAGAAAATTTCTTCTTATTTTTCACACGGACTGACTTTATACTGACAAAATTGCTATAGAAAGCGAAATAACAGATTTATAGCACCCTCTGGATATGTTTACGTAACAAACCTCTGTAATACAAGTGCCCTTTTGAGTTTTGACGCCGAAATTCAAAGTTTCGCGTGCAAAACAATATTTTTATACCACGCCCACAGAAAATGGTAGTATCATTTCAGTTCAACACCACTGATTGCATTTATATCTGCCCATACAACGAAAAGAAAACTGAGAATCTATTTCATTTAAAATGTTGCAACATAAATGTTCTAAGGGGTGGACCAGAGGAAAAGTTATTGAGGGAGGGAAGATTTTCAGCTTGCACAATTTTCTGCATGTGCTGGAATTTTTTGCAGACATTTAAGGGTATTAGTTTTTGCAGATTTTATTGAAGACTGTAATAAAATAATCTGAATTTTTTATTATTCTTCATTTCCCAATTTTCCTTGGGTTTCTTTTTTTTGGGGGGCAATTGCACCTGTGTCTCGTTCCTATGGCCCTTATGAAAAACGTCTACATACATGTCTTTATGTCATCAAAACAAGAAAAAAGACCGCTGTTCCAGTCTCGCAGGCCACCAGGCTGGGTCGTAACAGTGACAGTTTGTGTCGAGTATTGTGTTGCCATCTTTCAGACCTGAAAATTAAGTGTTGCACATGCATGAATAAAGCAAACAAACTATGAACTAATATAATTGCAGCATATCAATAAACATCACAACAAGCGTTCACATTGCTTCATGGCCTGAGAATTCATGTTCATGAATTATATCTTTATATTCCATCTGGAGCCAAATGGCGCAGAACCTCTCTCCTCCGCAGAGGTTTCCAACATGAACTATTATGTGTTTCTAACTATTATGTGTCCCTAACATGAAGTTGTAAAGGGAAGAGTGGGGAACTTACGCTGATTATAAGGAAGAGAGGAATGTAGGTGCGAAGTAAAATGCCTGTGTTCCTCTCTCAACGTGTCAGCGGTGTTTTTCTTAATGTTAATGGTTAAAGATTTATGTCTCGCTATTTATGAATGCTAATCCTAACCCTAACCACAACCCTACGTCCCTAAGGCGTAAAAAAAATACCTGTGGTTCCGGTTCCCGACCAACCCTATTTTTTTCTGCCGACCCTATTATTTTTTCAATGTGATTGACCATGCGACCCTATTTTCTCCAGGTGGTTGCGGGCTGCTCATACAGCGGCCAAAATGGCATTGTTGTCACACTAATTATTGAACCAAATTGCCTAAATTCGTCCATAGGAAATACACATCTCTAGTTAATATTGATGTTGGGACTCTACTGCAAATCACCCAGCAAAAACCCGCCAAAACCATGAAAAAAATATTCAAAAAAATAATTTATTTCCGACCTACCGACCCTAATTTTTTCACGATATGAAACCGGAACCACAGGTATTTTTTTTACACCTAACTAATAAACAGCGAGAAATGAATCTATATCCATGTTAACAGTTAACTTTTTAAAAAAGCCTCTGCGGAGGAGAGAGGTGCAGAATGCCATTCCGGGCATAAGCATTCGCCAAAGGAAAGCATTAGCGGGCCATTCCATTTAATATCCACACCCCCTTGTTGACGAGGGGGGCTGAAATTCTGAAAGGGTGCCAAGTTGAAATTACCAAGGGGGGTTGTGAAAGGACAATTTCTGAAGGGGTCAAAAAATTTTTTTAATTTCTGAGGGGGGAGGAGGAAGGTACTACCTGTTGTTCCAAGGTGGTGGTCAATAAATTTCCGAAACTTTCCAAGGGGTGGTGGAATAATTTCTCGAAAATTTCTGAGGGGGTCTATTGCAATGGAACCACGTCAACAGGTATTTCCGAGGGGCTTGAGAAAAATCATAAATTTCCGAGGGGTTCTAAAAAAATAGCAAATTTCCGAGGGGATCTTCCAGAAAGCCGTTTCTGAAGGGGTAGACCTAAAATCAGTAACCTAGTCAACAGGGGGGGGGGGGATTTTAAATGGAATGGCCCAGCGAAGTCTAAAGTTCATCAATAATTAGTTTTGATCTTTTATATCAGTTGCCAGCTATTTACGTATGTTGATTGAATTGCCCTTACACTACGCCCACGAAACATAAAAATCCTTGACATAAATCGTGACCATAATTGCACAGTAGTTCCTTCCTATGACGCTCACAAATTACATAAATCGCTGAGAAATTATAAAACGTGACGAATCCAGAAGCATTCAAAGAACTCTTTTTGAGAATTACAGTTTACTTCACAAAACATTTGCCAAAACTTTCCAAATTTCATTTCGAAGGTCGCAAATTTTCAAGGCTCGCATAAAGTTTAATGGGAGCACAAGTTTCAAGCTTTGCAGTTGAATACTGCTGCTATTTGTGAATGAATTGTTCTCGTATGAAGAAGATTATATTTACCATGTCCCTAAGAAATGAACCCCATATATGATTTCTAAATTAAACCGATTAAATTAAATGATGCTTTCATTTATATGCTTTGTACGCTTAATTAATAGAGTTTAAGATTTACATGTAAAGTAAAGGACAACCTTTTTTTTAATTAGCTGTATATATGTATATTATGTTGTGTTACTGTTCAAATTGTGTAATACAAAGGTATTTATGATAAATTGTGTTTGTGGTGAATCTTGTAAAGTAAAATAAAATACTTCACAATTTCCAATAATTCCAGAACGCACAAGCAGAAAACTCCGAGGAAAACCCTGCCCGCCGCGGCTGATATATATTTAAAAGCGAACACATTCAACAAAATCAACCATGATAGAAAATTATTCTCTCATTTCAATGTGAACCGTTTAATCCACTTAACAATAAAAGACGATTTTTTAAATACTTGTAATTAACAAAGAAATTCACACACTCTAAATTCATACAAACGATCTAGTGCCTTCTGCGGGACTCGGCAGGCAAACAAAAACATGCAAAGAATGAGAATAGAATCTGCATAATCTGAAAGCGAACTATTCATTCAAAATATTTTCAAATATTCAGTGATGAATCTCCAAATTTCAAAAATCAAAGGCAATGATGCAATATTTTTATAATTGCGCATTCAAACTTGCAAAATACTAGTTCAAATTGCGTTTTTTAAGACGTATTATATTATGAAAGTTCAAAATAACCACTTTATAATAGTTGCAATTAACAGGTAATGTTTACATTTTATACTGCGTGTAGGCAGCTCTGCGAGTCGCTATAAAAACAGTTTTGATGTGCCGAAAATCAATTAAACATCCATAAAGAATTCGTTTCCACTACTTTATAGCTATGTCACTATATTCTCAGACTATCCTCACACAAGTTAGGGTAATTAGTATTTGAAAATATGGCATTTGGTTGCTGCGCTTGAAATATATAGTCAAGTGATATAAAGCATGTGATGATAGCAAAATATATTACTCAAGGTCGAATTTTTGAAAATCTAGGACGGTTTAACATGGAAACTACACACTTTCGATGCCCTTAAGCCTTTATTTTGCCTTAGTACTAGAATCCGACCTTTAATCTGGCTAAATTAGGAAAAGAGACGCAGAATTCTTGACCCCGCACAATGGTGACAAACGCCTCAAAGATCAACGCCAATACACCGTCGAATATAGCTTATATCAAAACACAAATTGGCTATACACTAACAAGATATTGGAAGCAACCTCTTACCTTTGAAACGAACGTAACACAATGCAAAGATTCTTCTAGGTTTTTCAAACAACAGCGCTCAATGCTCAACGAACTATCTTTGAGTCTCGAATGTTGACAACGCCTTTAGCTTTGTTTGTTAATATCTAACTATCTCCCATATATGGACATGCAAAACAATTTGCATACTTATTAGCGATTATGTTGACTCTAATTGCGGCTGGATTTTATCCGGTAATTTTTTAATCCAGGGCCCCCGTCCACCGAACAGGGGTTCCACGGTGACTGTGACAGATGGTCATAGATTATCGAAAGGTTGTTCAAGCAGCAATAATTTTGCAATAATGATCTTCTTAAACTACGAGATCCTCTCGTCAACATTTGAGTTCTTTGAACTTTCGCTTGAGCCTTTCCTTCCTGGCAAAGTGGAATCGTGTTAGCCTAGTGGTTGGCTTGAGTGTGTTCAGTGAAAATTAGAACCTCAACTCCGTACAGAGAACCGTACAGCCCGCTGGTTTACAGGGGGGGTGCGATGGTAGAAGATGTGTGTGTGTGGGGGGGGGACACTCAGTGTCCCAGTCGACAAAACCTGAATTGCAAAGGAAGGAATAAAACTAACATATATAGGCCCTCCCCGATTGTGCTCGGCAACTTTTTAGCAACTTTTGGCGTTTGGAGCAACTTTTTTCGGTTATAATAACCTCAAGCAACATTTGCGTTTCAGAGCAACTTTTTTGCAAATTGCAGGTTTACTGTATAAATCATCAATCATTTTAGCCAAAAAATTAATATTAATTAATATATCGCAGTATAGTGTTTTGATCAAACTACCTGTCACTGACAGGTAGTTTTAAGGTCAAACAGCAAACTACCTGTCACTGACAGGCGTCAGCCTTTACTTTGTAATTGGTATTATTTACTAGGGTTTCCCGTGTAAGTGTTCAGCACTAGAAACAAAATGGCGTCTTCATTTTTAAATTAAAATTGCTAATTTGAAGCATGGCCGAAACACAAAACCTATCAGACCGAGACGAATCCTTTGACTCATCAGATTCAGACAACGAAGATGTGCAGGTACAAGTACAAGATCCAATTTTGA
This sequence comes from Paramuricea clavata, assembly GCA_902702795.2. NCBI lineage: Eukaryota > Metazoa > Cnidaria > Anthozoa > Malacalcyonacea > Plexauridae > Paramuricea > Paramuricea clavata. The sequence goes on from CACRXK020017780.1 coordinate 9,629, forward strand.
CAGCAAGAAATGCTGGTGCAAGTCTTAGTGTTCCAGCAAAAGCTAACATTGCACGTAAGAGAAAACTTCCTACCAACCAAGGAAAGTACAATCAAAGGGGGAATAAAACTATTGCCAATACAACTGCCTGGGATCGTTTGAAGGATTTCCCCAACCATCATTTTACTGTAATCGACCGGAAATTGCGGTGTAACGCTTGTAATGAAGAACTCTCCTTGAAGAAAAGTTCAGTCAAAAAACATATTGAGTCAAAAAAGCACAAGAAGGGATTGTCTGATATTGCAAAGAGCAAATCACAAAACCAGACAATAATGGCATGTCTGCAAAAGAGAGATAAGAGAGAAAGTACACCTGGCTCAACCTTGCCTGCGGAAATGCGATTGTTTCGTTTTGGAGTTGTCGAATCTTGTCTCAATGGTGGTATACCAATAGGGAAAATCGATGCCCTTCGACCGTTACTAGAGAAGCATGGCCATCGGTTAACCAGCAGCGGCCATTTGGGCGAGCTTATTCCAGCAGTACTAGAAAAAGAGAAGGACAAGCTGCAGGAAGAACTCAAAGATGTGAAAGAGGCTTGTGTAATTTTCGATGGTACAGCCAGATTGGGTGAAGCTCTGGTTATCATAATCCGCTTTGTCCAGGAAAACGTTATACCTACTCAGCGGCTCATACGCCTGGAAATTCTTGCAAAGTCACTGAAAGGAGAAGAATTGGCTCAGCGACTAATATCTTGCCTGGCTGTGGATTATAAGCTTGGTCCGAGTA
>CACRXK020017781.1:0-10393 GCA_902702795.2 Paramuricea clavata
ACCTGACATTGAAGGAAGACACATTTACAAATTTCAAAAATCATGATGAGGGTGAAAACAGAAAGAAATCAGATTTACATAAACTTCATCTTTGAATTTATTTATGAAGTTATCAAATACATCATTTCTGAAGTTATCCAAAACACTCACAGTACATGTTTCATCAGATCTATTAAAACACTTGGGTATTGCCTCATGTTATAAATCTGATAAAAGGTTGTTGTTGGTGCTTTGAATATATTTTAATACAATATAATAACTAACTTTCTTTTCTGCTCTCTCAGTCCCTGCTGTACAATTGTACAAACATGTACATGTACAAACATGTACAAACAATTTACAAACATGTACATGTACTACATTTAGACACAAGACGTACATTTAAATTTAATGTAGTGTGAATTAAAAAATTAAATGTCACTGTGTGTTGTACTCTTTATTGTCAATAAAAGAGTTGCACCATAATTATACTTGACTACAGTAATTGGTGAGTGACTAATTATTATCATATCTTCAATTTGTTCTTCTCCATTTTGGCATCCTGTGCCATCTCTTCTGGTACCTGTATTAAACAGATAAATCCTGCAAAAAAAGATAACATTATTATACCACAATCATGTTATTACACATCTTTAGTAATTAACAAAAATATAAATAAGTATTACATATACGTTAACCCTTTAAGTGGCAATGCACCCTAATGTACTGCACTTTAGGGGAGAGCACTGCCGCTCAGTGGATTAAATCTTCTGCATGGTTAGGAATGACTATTTTACTCATCAAGGGGAGAGTGCTTATGGCACTCAATGGAATATAAATCAAACTATCTGCATACCCAATGTGCCCAACTTTAGTTAATCTTACTCTGTCTAACACCAGATTATTTTACTCGATCTGTCTGACAATGCCAGACAATTTTACTTGTCAAGGGGAGAGCACACTGGTGCTCCATGGGTTAAGGCAAAAAAATTTAAAGAACTAGTATGATATCCAACAACCTAAAGTGCACGGTCATATGGTGGCAACCTAAATCACCCCCCCCCCCCACAATAAGTGGCCACCACTGCCCTACAACCCCATATATAAACACTGCTACAAAAAGCCTGGCAAAAGTAGGACTTGCTTGTCCAAGCTCAGTGCGACTCGCTCATTGTGGGGGAATATGCAATATGCAGCCTTGTTCACGGGACATGAAGTCTGTGCGGTTTCTGGACTATCACTTGCTGTTACCCTATTGAGAGAGATTGTTAAATTTAGCTCAAAAGAAAGTTTCAGTTATACCATATCTTTTCTCTATAAATTAAGCACATAGGCAAGCAATCATGCTTATCCAACTTTTGCTGTTTTGCACACTGCTTTGAACACTCCCAGGTCCTGGGTATTTTGTTCCCTCTGTCTCACACTCTCTGTCTTTGTGCTTATCTATATATTAATCCTGATTCACACCATATATAATCTGTACGATCATGTGAGCAGGTGAACAACCACAATTATTATAAATTTATATTAAAAACTGGCAATAAAAAACACAAAACAACATAATTTCATGTCCACAATTTTCAACGATTATAAACAGGATTTATGTGTCCGTACCCCGGTCCCAGAGGCTCTTTAATGTGTCTGCTACTGAAATATTTGCTGCATATATATACACGGGTAAAAATTGATCATGTTGTTCGGCGTTGTTCAAAACAGGAGCGAACAATGTTGTGCTGCACCCCGTGAACAATATTGTTAACAAGTTGTTCAACCATCAGTACTGTTGCAAGTTGTTAACATGATTGTCAACAAGTTGCAACAATGTTGATGATTCAACAACTTGTTAACAATATTGTTCACGGGGTGCAGCACAACATTGTTCGCTCCCGTTTTGAACAACTTGCATCAACATGATGATTTTTACGCGTGTAGTAGCACGAGTTTTTTACTTATATAGTTATATTATAGTCATTTGACTCATTTCGAGAGTCATTTTATATCTAGCAAGGTTCTACAAAGTAAAAATAGTTTCATGAATCTTACCTGAAAGAATAGTTAATCTTTCTTGATAGTGAATTCTTGCATCAACAAACGGAACAAAACGGCACTTTTCCTCCACATCGTAAAACAAGTAAAGTGCGAGGAAAAGATTTTCTAGCTCAAAAACAACCGAAAACAGCTCTAAAGTCTGAAATATTTGTGTAAAAACAGGGGGGTGCAGGACTTTGTTTAATGCTTCGGATCGCGGTTGGTCAGTGGCAATTACCATGGAGACTTCGGACCAGTAGTCATGGCAATGGCGTAAGCGCCGCCATGTTTTTGGCGACACTCTTTCCTGCCGAGCAGGTCCTCCAGTAATATAGTATAGCTCAGTGCTTTTAATCAGTACTTTCACAATTTTTGAAAGCTTATTATTCGAAGGGTATTGATGTAAACGTCTTCAAACTTTGTATAATTACTAATTTTGAGGTTGTCTTTTTAGTTATTTGGTTCATTTCTTAATTTGGGCACTTTTTACCACTCGTCCCCAGTTCTCTTATCAACTTCGGAATGGCTAATATAAGAATTTAAAGAAGAGATTAACAAGAAAGTCAACAGACATAAACATAATACCTGCAGTGCTACAAACCATGTACTGTACAACTATTGTAACTTGCAAATGGTCAGAAATGAAATGATCAGAATCTAAAAGAATTTCTTTAAGCTATTTCAGGCCTCATTGTTATTCCTGGCCATAAGGCATAATATTTTTTATGAATCGGATCCGAATAAGGATTAAGGTGTAACTGAGTTGACTCGAGTCATTTACGGCAGTAATTATTTGAGGCTGTTGGCTGTACCGCCTGTAGAGCTGTTCCTGAGTAATCGATTATTTTTGTGTTTTTTCGCAATCAATTATTCCATGCAGTGGCGAGACCACCCATGGCAACGCGAGTTGTTTTTTTATTTATTTCTACCATTAATCTTTAATTAATCTTAATTAAAATTTTTTATATAGAGCGTTTGCACATGACGTCACCGTTGCCATGTTGGTGTTCCAATTCAAAAGAATTTTAATTAGACTCTTTTGTTTGGAACACCAACATGGCCGCCATGGCTTTTGTTGAGTTGGTCCCTGGGGAGTGAATGCAAACGCTTTATACGCGGTAGCGTTTTAGTATAATATTTACATGCAGCCTCATTTTCAAAGGGCCGTGACCGTGTTAAGTACAATATTAAAAAAAAACCCCACAAATTCTAATAAGTTCTTTGTATGTTTGCATGGCGATAAAATATATAATAGTTTTGTTTGTGGAAACAGCACGTAAATTTATTACTGCAAAGCTTTAGATATGTAAGCCCGGATCTTCACCACTGCTAGTAATATGTGACTTGTTTAATTCGCACGCTCTTTTTTATATACAAAAGTGTCATCAAGATCTTTCGCGCATACTTAGTATGATATTGCGTATTAACAAATAATTAATACTGATTTTATGAAAAAGGTATTGTCATAACCGCTGTTTGAATGTAGATATGGAAAGATTATAAAATTGTCAGTTATATTTTGCTTGATAATTCGTTCCACCCTTGTGCCGCTCTATAAGAGAAACGTCTTTTGAGAAAGTTAGTCAATCTTGGTCTGGGCAGAGTGAGTTTACCGTTATTACTCCTTAGGGAATAGCTATATACTGTTTTCAAATTTAGTGAAAAGATCTTGAATATACCGTACAGAGGTAGTTTGCATGTTAAAGCTTTGACCCTTGTTGGAAGCGACATTAACCTCTGTGGACGTGTCTAGTTTTATTCAATTCTGTGCCATTGTATAGGAACTTTTTACGTGGGAAGTAAACAGGCTATGTGAACATTTGAGGAATTCCCTTCATCCAAATAGAGAATTCAAGTTAGATGAAGATCTCTTTGATTGGCAAGAGGTACTGTATAGCATTGATAATAGTTGGATTCAATGGTATTAGCCATTCCGAAGTTGATGAGTGGACTGGGGACGAGTGTTAAAACGTGCCCAAATTAAGAAATGGACCAAATCAGTAAAAAGACCACCTCAAAATTAGTAGGTATACAAAGTTTGAAAACATGTACGTAAATACCCTTCGAATAATAAGCTTTCGAAAATTGTGAAATTACTGATTGAAAGATTGTTTTGGGAACGCGCCTCCCAAAAACAAAAATTACAGTACATTTGATAGTAAATATCGTGATTTTCTTCAAACTTTGTATACTTACTAATTTTGCGGTGGTCTTTTTAGTGATTTGGTTCATTTTTTTCTTTTGGCACTTTTTAGCACTCGTCCCCAGTTCTCTCATCAACTTCGGAAAGGCTAATTAAACAAGAATTCCTGGTTTAGAATCCACCTAACATAATCTGGTTATTCAACCATATAGCGTGGTTAGATTTACCATGAATCCTGGTTTAATTTAGCCAGGACTGTGGTTAGACAACCAGGAAATTTAATCGCGAACATTAAGTTACCCTAAACAATGTTAATTTTAGATTAACCAGGACATTTTTAGCCTGCGGGGTATTTTTAGAGTGCGTCTTTTAAATGGAACAGCCCAAACTACAGAGCGAACCTAAGTACTTACTGTACCTGTAGTCCTTTACAATGCGTGATTCCAGCTATACAGGGTGTATCAAAATAAACGCAATTCATCTTTTGTGCTTAATAACTTTCGAAATACTATTTCTACGCTTTTAGGCTTACTTCAAAGCCTGTTCTTTTCTCTTTCAAACAAACTATTATCCTTGTCTCCAATGCTAGTAATAATTGCACAGGAAAAGATTTAGATTTCTTCTTTAAACTTTAATGTTGTCGTCACTACATCTGGAAAACCACCTAAGAACAAATTTAAAGTATTTTAAAAGAGACCAGGTTGTTTATAAATCTTAAACGAATGCAAAAAATCGTCAAAACATTCTGGTGTCTGAGCCAGAGTGTCATCGAATTGCGATGTAATGTAAACAGAAATTATAGCAAGTTGATGTCAGTCAGCTTAGATGGTCCAAGCCAAAATTATATCGCATTTGAAGTTTCAAACTGAGTTAAAAATAGTGGAAGAAAAGCCGTAATTATACTTATTGTTACAATCCATTTAATAAAATGCAATATTTTTTTGTTTTAATGAAAAAATCAGTTATTTTCATGAGAACGATTTGTTATTCCATCTCAATTTTTTTAATCTCCAATCGCAATAACGTAAAGTATTATTACCCGCGAACCAATGAGTCAAATTTAAGAAACAACCCACTGTTAGAAAGCTGAATGGCTACGCTTTAAAATGAATGTAAACTTTAACGTTTTCGTCTATTATTTGCTTAGCAATTTACATTTCAGTCGAGGATTGCGCTTTTTTTGATACACCCTGTAGACTAAATTTTGATCAAGGCAAGAAGGAAATCCAACAGTACAACTACTGTAGAAAGGGCGTCTTAGGATGAGTAAAACTGCAAAGATTGGTTGCCAAATGTTGCGAAATGAAGCAAGTGTAGCCCTGTATATTTGTATTACGCGCGGTAAATATGACCATGCACTTTCGGCTCAAAAATGGTTATTTTTCCCGCGCGTAATGCAAATATATTTTCAAAATTTGCGAACTTCACAGCGCTATATTTTCCTCATTTTACAACAATTCGCAACCAAACTTTGCAGTTTTACTCATTTTAAGATGCTCTTTCCAGTTATGGTAATGATGTCGTTCTTCTTGTTTTGATCAAAATTTCGTCTCAGCTGGAAACGCCATTGCAAAGTTCACAGTATCTGGCTGACTGAGATTGAATGTGGTTATTGTATACCCTAGAAACATAAATTCTAAATTTTTATAATTTTGAAAATGTTTTAGGACAAAACGTTCTCAGGGGATGATCTTTTGGAGAGATTGTCAATATCTTTGCGAGAAATCCTAAATTATCCATATTTACTGTGGAGCAAAGATGTTGCAAACCTCACCACTGAAGCTTTGTTACGTCTGGAACGGGAAGGCTCTCCACTAGTATTGCACGACAAGCTTCCTGGTGTATACTTACTGATCATTCATCCCAATTCTCAGGTACTGTACTTATGTTCATCCGGCTGTTTCACGATGTGCCATCCATACTGTAGCTGTAGCTTGACTGGAGATGAGCCGATTACAAAAATGGCATGTATATTAGGGACCGGTTATTATTTATGGTCGGGGTGGCACCCAAGAGAAATGTTTTTCGTGGCAAAAATTTTGCTGACCCAACCATCAAAAAGTAAAATATTTAATTACCCAACCTCAAATATGAATTAAAAAAGAAATACCCACCCCTGGTCAAAAACGTTACAAAAAAGATACCATTTAGTTGTCACACAAGTCCCTTACCACTTCTGTGACATGAGTTTGATAACGGGTTGTGAAATTTTCTCCAGTCTAAAGTTTCATGTTGTCTGCACATGTACTTTCTTTGGAGACACCATTTGTCTCCCAACAAATCGGAAAATGATCAAAATAGTGACTCTGATTGATTCACATATTGTATTGACATATGACTGTTGACATTGCTTTTTAGTCTCCAATATTTCAGTGAGTCATGCTTGGAAATAACAATATTTTTTTATTAATTTAAAAAAAAAAAAAAAAAAATCATATTACTAGAATACATTGGTATTGAAGGAACTAGATACTGTTCCGAAATAGCGTAGCTCAGTTGGAAGAGCATTGGGCTAGTATTCCAAAGGTCGTAGGTTCGAATCCCACCGTGGCCGGGCATATTTTTCAAGCTCGCCCGGTGTGGATATACACTCAGAGTAACATTGCAAACATAATTTTTTTATTACCCAACCCTGGAGTTGTTTTGTTTTTCATTTACCCAACCATTTACAGTACTTACTCAAAATTTTGTTTACCAACCATTTTCTCTTCGGTGCCACCCCGCGCCCATAAATAATGACCGGCCCCTAACGTAACATGCGCTCAAAACTAACGAACATACCTTTCCACTTGATTACGACCGCATTCAGTTTTTATCATTTCTGACACGTTTTTCAAGCGGCAAACGAACATGAAAAGTATGTTTAGTGCTTTATCTGTAAAATTACGCTAAAATGATCGAGACTTAAATTTAGATTGAAAAAGAAAAAAATATGCGAAAGAGAAAATTGTGTCAGTCTCAAGTTCAGCCAGTTTTGCTGTATGATTATTATTCTGAGTTTCTCAAACGTCAGATACATATAAAAAGGTGGCTAACTGTGTAAACTACAAAATTAGGCTAAAACAAAGTAATTCGTAAGAGGAACGCCAAAAAGATATTAGGTTTCGAGACCAGCCCTCCAAATCAACATGAAGTTTCTGACAACGAAGGCTCCCCCCACCCGCCCCCTCTTTTAACTTCTGCATTTACGTAGTTCTTTGTTTAAACAAAGCACTTTTGATAAGTTTTTTTGGTTGTAGGTGCGAAAATGGGCGAAAAAATCCCTGCAGAGACTTGGTCTTATCTCGTGTGATGACTATCATGATCTTAGAGACGTTGTAAAGTGGATCATAAACGTTTCAGAATTTGACCTTTTGAGATCCAGGAATTTGGAAGATATCGATGCGAACATCTTGCCAGCGCATCTTTTCCTGCGAAATCACATCAAGGAGTATTGGGCGAGCGTGTACACGCTTTTGAAGAAGTTTGAATCAAAAACGATACGTCTTCAGCTTCTCAGTCGCGATAATCACAATCAATTTGTTACTATGCTTCTTACGGCAATAGATCAGGAAAATTGTCAAAACGATGGTATGTTTGCATGCGAAGCCTGGATGAACACTCTGCTGTTCAAGCGTTCTTTACTCTTTCGCCTCTGATATCAGTTGTGGGTGGGTGGCGATGCTCACATTGCACTAGAGACACTTAGGGACCGATCATAAAGTAACTGCTAGGGTGGGCTGGAGTGATTTGGGATGGGGCATGGAAAATCTTTGGGCAGTTTCGATGGGCCGCCAATTTTTTGGTATGCCCACGGTTAGGCCACCAAACAAAAACCCATGTTAATTATATATTACGTAAAGATATTAATAATAAAAGAAAAACAAAACTATCCAAATTATCAAATGCAAATGATGCTATTGAAGCCAGTACTTTGTTTTATACAACAACAAGAAGTTGTCGAATCACAGCAAATACAACCAACTGGAGAGCAGCTCAGTATCGTAGTTGGTGATGAATGTGTTGGTCAATCTTGGTGGAATTATGTATGTCAATACAGTGCCGGTGTATAATATTTACAAAGTTCATACCTGCAAGTTTTTTTTTATTATAAAATTGTATTTTCCCAATTTAGATTGGGTGGGTGGGTGGGTGGGTCATGAAATAAATTTGGTATGATTAGATGGGCTTTGAAATCCTTATCTACATCCTAAGATGGGTTACCAAACTTATTGGTAAAATTTGTGATTTACCTCCAGCCCACCCTAGCAGTCACTTTATGGCCAGTTCCTTATGTGAAAAGAATCAGTCAACGCTCTACCGAAAGTTGTGGGTTTTCTCTGGGTCACCCGCAGTGGTGTAACTTTACAGTACTTTTTTTTACCACTTGCCCTCAGGTCAAGTTGGACATGAAAATTAGTTGTCCGGAATAAAATTCACTTGCCATCCGACAATGGCTACTGACAGGGCTGCAAATTACTGTCGGACATCGGACAATGTCCGACTAAATTTGGCAAATGTCCGAGCAAAAGTACATTTTTTGTACATTATACATTTTTTTGCTGTCACAAAATCCAATTGCAAATTCACTCAATTTACATTTTGAAATAATATTTATGAGGCATTCTAGCATTTAACTTAACGTTGCATCGGAATGGCTATACATACTTTATTCGTGACGTATATATATCTTGTGACGTATACTGTATATGTCTGACCAAATTTAGTGGTGTTGGTTTTTGTCCGACCAAGTTCAAGTTATGTCCGACCAAAATTAAAAGTGATCGGACAAATGTCCTGTCAAGTCAAATATTTATTTGCAGCCCTGACTGAGGTATCTAGGTATAGAGGTAGAAAGTACGTGGTGCATTTTTTCGCGCGTAATACTAAAATACTCAAAATTTGCTAATTTCACAGGGCTATATTTTCCGTAAAACACACTGAAACAATAGACAGTCCGAAAATTGTAAACATTTTAATTCTTTACGTTTCGACAATAATTTAAGTCATCTTCAGAAGAAAAAAGACCAAAACTCTTTCTTCTGAAGATGACTAAAATTATAGTCGAAATGTAAAGAATTAAAATGTTTACAATTTTTGGACTGTCTATTGTTTTGTGTTTTATTAAAATACTCTATGGCAACCGCAATTTTTGGCCTGTATTTTTCGTATTTTGCAACCTTTTTAACCAAATTTGGCAATTTTACTTATTTAAGGATGTTCTTTTAAGCTAGCTACTGTACTGTATAATGATAGATTTTGTTCTTCCTGTCTGGATGAAAATTTTTCCATTGTTATTTTAGGACGTGATAGCGAGTTCTGGCCACTCCTTAATTGTCTTCTTATATTATTAAAACGTCTCAAGTCACGTATCTGGCAGCACATCAACATCGGGAACCACGCTGACCTCTTCTGCTTGGTTGCACTACATCCTGCCTATCTTAACGAAGTCAAGAGATTGCCTGGCTATAACGGGAAAGATGTTGAAATAACTTATGAATGTACAGCTTCATCTGGTCAAGGCCTTGCTTACAGGGAAGGTCAAACGCAAAGGTATATGTATAAACGTTTCGTATCTTTATCATTTATAGACCTACCCTGGTTCCAGAGGTTTATTTTTATTATTTTCATTGCGAAGGCGAGAGGAAAAATAAACCTCTGGTTGAAAGCGGCAATATAGACCTTTCCCCTTTTGGGTGAAATTTTGATCTAGACAAGTCTAGACAAAAATTTTATCACGGCTTGAAAGAACATCACAAAATTAGTAATATTCCGAAGTTTCGTTGCGAAATGTTGTAAAATGCGGATAATATAGCCTTGCGAAGTTTGCCGTTTTTGTTGCATGCCATATATGGCATGCAACTTTATATAACTCTAAATTTCGTGTCGTCGTGAGCAGTGAGCGCATGGGCGTACTCCAGACGGGGGCATTGCTTCAGTTCCTGGGCAGTCGGGCAATATTCGCTGAACAGTCGGGCAATTTTGGATAATTAAAAAAAAAAATGGGACAAATTTTGTAAATTTTGCGGAAAATTTGTTGAAGTTTCCAAAATTTTTGTAGGTTCCGGAGAATGATGGTATGTCCGGAAAAAATTTTTGACCCCTAAAATGGTACACTGACCGAAATTTTTTTGGCGACGGGGGGGGGGAGGGCGCCATAACAAATTCCGGAAAAAAATTTTTCGGTACTTGTCGGGCAAAATCCTGAAAAGTCGGGCAAATTTCTTGCCGCCCCCCTAAATTTTTCCTTCCGGTACGCCCATG
>CACRXK020017782.1:0-10392 GCA_902702795.2 Paramuricea clavata
CAACATACATGGTTTGACTTGTAGTAGCTTGTTGCTGTTGATCTCTTTCTCTGTTCGGTTGTGCTGGTAAGTTCTTGCCACCAATTCCGGTTTCGTCCCCTTTCTCAGTCTCTGTTGCGGGCTGATGTGGATGCCGAGGTTCTTGCTGGTTGGTTGGTGGGTCAGAATTAGGATTAGGGTGATGTTGTCGGGGTTGACTGCCCATGCACAGACTTCCATGATGTCGTCTACCACATTTAAAACATTTGATGTTCGATTGGCATTCCCTACTAATATGGTTTTTCCTTAAACATACAAAACACCGTCCACTTCGTTTCAAAATATCTCTCCTTGCAGCCACATTGGTCACTGTCTTGCAGTTTGCAGATAAGTGCTTTCCTTGACAATAAGAACAGGTAGTGTCATGCAGTCCCGTGAAAAGAGTAGCAGCTGTTCCCGGTTTATTTCGTTGATAACTGGACTTTGATGAAGGTAAACACTGCAGATTTGCTCTTTCTCTAGCCTCTAATTCCTGTCGAAAGATTGTCATAAGTTTATCCAAAGACCATTCATCCTCTTGCATCTTCTTTGTTACAATAATACGCAAACCCGGTGGCAGCCTTTGCATCAATATTGAGATCATTAGATTACCATATGTTGCAGTCTCTACTCCCAAAGACTTGAGACCTCTGATATGCGATTCAACCTTATTGTAAAGCTGTCTAATACTTTGAACATCATGAAGGCTTGTTACTGCTGGTAGTTGAAGAAGGCTGTCCATATGCGAATTAATAATCTGTTGCTTGTCGCCAAATCTCTGGTTTAACACGTCAACTGCTTCCTGATAGTTTGCTGATGTAATCTTTAACCCAGCAATTGCTTCTGCTGCCTTTGATTCAAGTAGGGACTTCAAATAGTTAAATTTATCAATATCACTTAGGTCAGGATTGTCATGAATAGCTGAAGTATAACTGTCCCAAAATGGAGTCCACTCCTTAATATCTCCCTTAAACTTCTGTAAACTCAATTTTGATAGCTTTATCCTCGCCGACGAATGACTTATAGTACTAGAATTATGATAATTCCCTTCTTCTTGAGTCCCTTCTGGATTTGGTGATGGAGGTAGGCTCATAGGGCTCACAACAGAATCGATTCTGACAATTGTAGCATGTATTCTCTCTCTTAAAAGATCACTTTCTTCAATCTCCTTTTCAATATCTTTCTCCTCAGTAATAGCTAGTATATCATTGTCTAAATTTTGCAGAATGTCTAGTTTTTCCTTTAATGTAATCTTTTGTTGTAATAACTTCTCGGTAAGTTGTTTATTTGAAGGATCAAAATCGTCAAGAATTGTGGATGAAGCATTTATTGTTCTCTTAGTTGAGGTTCTTTGTCCACCCCGAATCTTACGTTTCTTTGTTGCTTCTTCACTCATACACTGTAAATTTTAAGGAGTTGAATCAACTCTAAAAGTGTCATCCTGTCACCGTTTTTCGTGACAGAATAACTCTTTTGGACTTGATTCAACTCCTTGTAATTTACAGTGTAATAACAATGTTACACTCTCGAATACGTGTATACTCTTTATCTAACTTCTCAAAATGTATATAAATACCTTATAATAATCCCTTTGGTTCACAGTTACTGTATATTGTTCTAAGGCGCAATTTCTCGTTTATTTCTCTTTAAAGCTCGTATATAATGATTCCAAATACTTGTAAGTGTAATAAAATCTCGTAAATTCGCTCAAATAATCGTATAGACTTACTCAGATACTCGTAGATTTGCCAATGTCTCGATGTTCGCTTTATATGACTCGTATATCGCTAAAATTCTCGTAAATATTTCACTCAATCGTTCGTAAATTCTTTCGAAAATTATCTCATATGTTCGTAGATTCTCCCAAAGGACTCGTAGATTCTCCCGAAGGACTCGTAAATTCTCTCAAATAACTCGTAAATTGGCTCGTATTTCTTGAATTGTTCTCAAAATATCAAATTTCAATCCGTTTCAATCCGGCTCAAAGAAGGACCATGTTTCATATTGAATATCCTAGATCAGGATTCGAAGATGTGTATAACAATAACCATTTAATATAATTATAAATATGTACAAACTTTAGTCAGTATTCCAAATATAAAGCGAATATAAACTGTTTACTTGTTACAATCCCACGCCATCTTGAACAACATCAAAAGTCACGTGATAATCTACTGTCCACTTATGTGTGCAGTTCAGTGTTTCGAATATATAAATCTAACATAAAGTATAGCACACCGTTCAAGGAGCTCAGAGGAGTTGGTATCATAACTTCCTACCGTCAACACCCTTGCAGCTCTATTTTGGAATCTCTGTAGTTTTTCTTTTGGTACAATTCCGCAATTATCCCACAAAGAGGAGCAATAATCAAAGTATGGCAGAATTAACGCCTTATAGATGATGTGCAGGGTTTCATTGGGGACGAATGGTTTTGTTCGTTTTAAAACTCCTATCCCTGCACCAACCTTTTTACAGATTGCATTTATAGTGGTATGTTTGGAGTTTCGACCCTGCTCATTTCACCCGTCGAGGGCTCATTATTTAAATCATCTTTATTGTCATAAGTGCTGCTAGATTGTGGAGAAAACACTGCAAATTCTTGAGGAAACTTTATATCATATCCCAATGTTCGCGGTCGAAACTCGCGTACGGCGATTCAAAACTTCCAGAATACCGCTTGAAAAAAAAAAAGTTTACATTATCTTCTTTTGAAACATCACATCCAAGTATCGTTGTCGCTTTTAGAACTCTTTTTATTCTTTAAACTAAAGCAAAATTCAAACGTATGTTTCGAAAAGAGTTAAAACACAACGTTCGTTCGTATACTGGAGTCACACGAGTTTTAGTTTAATATATACGAAGAACGTAACCTCCGGAAATAAAACCCTTGGGAGCCACCTAAAATGTCATACAGTAATATGCATAGCCATGTATTTCAACCTGAGACAGCAAATACGCTCAAAACTGAAAATAACCTCCGGTGTATTGGAAAGACAAGAAAATTTCGACGAAAATACAACTGAACTTCAAAATGTGTTAGTGTCACATAGGGACCGGTCATAAAGTAACTGCTAGGGTGGGCCGGAGTAATTTGGCATGGGCCATGGAAAATCTTGGGGCAGTTTCAATGGGCCGCCAATTATTTTGTATGTCCAAGGATGGGCCACCAAACAAAAACCATATCTACTTTCATCACTTATTATGATAAATATAATAGCAAATACAATATAATACAAATAAAACATAATACAAATCTAACAGGGCAGGGCTGTACACTGCACAGAGGGCAGCAGGAGCAATTCCCCCCCCCCTGCCGCCGAGAAAGTTTAACTAATTTTCTAATGTCATTATGCTTGTAACGGATAATTATGCTGTCAGGAAATAAAAATTTCATGCAAACAATATTCGAAGTGTCTATACAGCCGGCTTAGTATTTAGTAAAATGTCGCTTGTCAATCCATACTCATCGAATTTTCAAAACTTTATTGTAATCATATGAAGTAAAAGTTCTGTCACTTGTTGTTTACACTTGCCAATGTTAACTGTTCAGTAACATACACAAACTAATCGAGGAAAAAAGTCAATCATATATTGAAGACCACTGAATAGTAGATGTTTTGAAGGTCATGAGTGAAGTATATAATTCAATCCAATCCTGTGCACAGTTAATGATATACTACACTGTTCGGTTTAACTCAGCATATCCACACAAAAACAATTTGTGTTGTGGGAGAATATCTGTTGTACATTGTACATTGCGTGCCATTGATCTTATCCATCCATATAATATATGATTATTGTAGCTGTTAAGTTATTTTCCATACTAATGAATTTAGGTAAGATTGTCTTGTAAGTGGGTTATTTATTATTATTATAAAGCTTTATTTGCATGACCTAATTACAGGTATTGCTAAGCGTAGATTATATATATATATATAAAATGTCAGTAATGTCTAAGCTATAACTATAAAAATATATAGGAAGAAGCTATTTACAAGTAGAAAAGCAGTATATAATTTAAAGATATAATGTTGGGTTTTTTTTTGTTTATTTTGTTTTATTATTTATCTAAGCAATTTTTAGTCTAATTGTTGTCCCTAATCTTCCATGGATTTGAGGCTTTTATCTCTCTCCGAAAAACAGTGAAAGATATACTTAGAAAGCAGGTTAACAAGAACTGGATCGTCTGAAGACATCGCATGCTCAAACAGTTTTTGTTTTCCTTCCATTGTGTTATTAAGATAAAATAGATTTTTGAGAATGTTGTTAGAATTATTTCTTAATTCTTCGTATTTCGGGCAAGATAAGGCTAAGTGATATTCGTTTTCCACTTCACCGTTGTTGCAAAGTTTGCAGAAACGTTGTTCGCGAGAAACGTTTTCGTATCTTCCTCGCTCAATTTGCAATTTATGATTACTTACTCTATATTGAGAAAATGTTCTTCTTATCGTTGGGTTATCAATAAGGGATAAATATTCTTCCATTTTGTACTGGTTTTTAAATGTACAAAAGAAAGATAGTTTGGAGGAGTTAATCATTTTATGTTGCCAAAATTCAAAATATTTATCTTTCATCTTATTTACAATAGTTTTTGTATCGTAGTTGATTATATCACTTTCCAAATTTGTTGTATTATCATAGAGCCGATTTAAGCATGTTTATTGCGTTGGTGTAGAAAGATTCTTTGCCTTTTTCAAATAGTTGTTTAGACATTAGGAAGGATTGTTTAACTATTGAGTTGTCGTCTAGTTTAAAAATATGTTTAAAATAGTTTAGTACATTCTTTTTTATTGTAATCAGCAGTGGGTATTTCCCAAGTTCACTTCTGCAAGCCACGTTACTGGCTCTTCTGTTAACACCTAGGTATAGCTTGCAGAATCCTAAATGAATTTTTTCAGTTTCTGAATTATCCCATTTATTCAGATCATTGGTTGTGACCTTAAAAAGTAATAATTTAAGTTTTTTATACGCTATTCTTCTTCTCGTCCTTTTTTACGCAATTCCGCGTTTTATCCTCATTTGCGGAATCCGCGTTTTATCCTCAAATGCGGAATCCGCGTTTTATCCTCATTTGCGGAATCCGCGTTTTATCCTCAAATGCGGAATCCGCATCCGGAATCCGCTTACGGAATCCGCATTCCGCTTCCGCGTTTTATCCCAACCCTGACACCGTACACAGCGGCTATTGTCTTCAATTTCTGCCTGATGTTGGCATATTAGTTCGAGCGAACTGACTACTATATCCTTGCAGGTCTTGGAAAACAGCTCGGCAATAAACTGATAAATAAGGCTTCAGCTTTTTGGAACTAAATATTTGAAAATTTCCGACATCCACATATTTTCGTTCCACGGCGACTATTACGGCACAGAAGATTACGGCGAGATATTTAGACACGCTTTCTACTATGACTATGTAGTTTTAGTTTTATACCGAGTAAAATGTTGCTGCAAAAGCGTTTTCAACGTCTTTTCGTACTTATTTTGTCATTTTTAGGCTTAATTAATTGAAAATAAATTTCAGAAATAAAGCACTTTTAACAGTATATTGACAAAATTACAAATTCTATTTTTGGTAGCCCGCGTGCAGGCCCAAGGGAACTGATAGTGGGCCTGCAGCAAGGCCCGGTATCTTGTAAAACGCCCCTTTTCATAACACGCCCCATTCGCGCGTCAATTGTCAAAAAAGAACCAATGACAGCACCCAAATATTAACAAACAAACTCGCATTAAAATGTTGCGGGGTTTTCTCTGCTTATTCAGAACATAAACAATGTGTAAATGGCAGCGTTTTAACGGCAAACAAGACGCTCTATGGAGCGTTAACTCGCTGGGGCTATACAACGGACGCACATTACTGTTAAGATCTAAATGCTGATTTCCACTGTTGCGTTTTTCGTACGCACGTACACGCACGAAAAATTTTGAATCCTTTTATTTTTAAATATTTTACAAATAAGTTAACAAATGCATACTAAAACTTGCGGAACAGTAAATTCTGTTGCTTTATTTATTTGGTTATTTTATAAGTAAACGGAATCCGCGTTTTATCCTCATTGGCGGAATCCGCTTCCGCAATCCGCGTTTTATCCCAATCCAATAAAACTTCCGGCGTTTTAGATGCCCACAAGTAAAGTTATATTTTATAGTAAATATGCTACATATTTCTTCTGTCGGCCGCCAGTTTAAAACGTTCAAAATAAAATATTTGGGGGCTTTTGGGCTCAAAATATTATCAAAATGAAGAGAGAAGTGAGACGAATCCACTGGTATACGGCCGGCAAAGAGAAAACCAATGATGCCAAAGTTATCAAGGATCAAACGTATTGCATTTTTTATAATTTGAGCGATTTCTCAACAAATAATACACTTCGCTTAGCTTGCAAATACAAAGGCCATAAATCGCTAGAATACTGTTGTCAGTTGTTTAGTAATACAGTTGACATCCGTAAGTACAATTTCTCATTCGTAAATACAATTTCTTACGCTGAATCGAACGGTGGTATTTTTATCCTTATTGCGCCATTTATAGGCAATACAAATACAATAGAAGGTCGCCCCATGGATTGTAAAATAGGGTCATTCCATTTATTATCCGCACCCCCCCTATGGATGAGCGGATTCCTACCAGTCAGATATTCGGACTTAGGGGATTCCTACTGGTCAGATATTGGGAATTAACAGATTCCTTTGGCCCGATTCCTACCGGTCAGATATTGCCGTCAAGGTGTAGCATACTATATTGCCAAATATTTATTATGAGAATCATAATAATTTCATTTATTATTCTCACCCACCCCCCCCCCCCGGTCTGACATTGGGAATTAGCAGATTCCTACCGGTGAGACATTGGAATTAGCAGATTCCTACCGGTGAGATATTGGCAATTAGCAGATTCCTACCAGTGAGATATTGGCAATTAGCAGCATTCCTAGGGTTTAGATTGATACTGTCGATTCCAACAGGGTACTTCTCTGAAATCTGATTCCTACAGGTAACATTTTTACCAGAGCTCATCCATAGGGGGGGTGCGGATAATAAATGGAATGACCCATAACAATGTCAACAATACAATTTCGCTTGATTTTCAAAGGCCATAAATCGCTAGAATACTGGTGTTTAGTAACAGATTTGGCATCCGTAAGTACAATTTCTTACGCTGAATCGAACGGTGGTATTTTTATCCTTATTGCGCCAATAATAGGCATTACAAATACAATATCATATTTCACACTGAGTACACTTGAACACTACAGTTTTCATGGACTGTTGTTCGATAATTTTTATATTGATATGACACCAATATGCTTCTCATAAAGTAGTTATTTATTAAAACTACGTTGTGCAGTTTAAATTATAACCATTTACCTTGAAATTGTCTTTGGCTCGTTTATATTCAGATTCAGTATATTATGTTTATGCCTGTCGTGCACGGGAATTCAACGAACCAAATTGGGCTATTCCATTTAATATCCGTACCCCCCCTGTCGAGGATCCCTGGAATTCTTCAGGGGTAAAGGGTTTTGAGCTTGGAATTCTTCAGGGGTAAAGTGTTTTGAGCTTGGAATTCTTCAGGGGTAAAGTGTTTTGAGTTTGGAATTCTTCAGGGGTAAATGGTTTTGAGCTTGGAATTCTTCAGGGGTAAAGGGTTTTGAGCTTGGAATTCTTCAGGGGTAAAGAGGTTTGAGATTGAAATTTTTCAGAGCTTGGAATTCTTCAGGGGTGAAGGGTTTTGAGCTTGGAATTCTTCAGGGGTAAAAGGTTTTGAGCTTGAAATTTTTCAGGGGTAAAGGGTTTTGAGTTTGGAATTCTTTAGGGGTGATGGGTTTTGAGCTTGGAATTCTTCAGGGGTAAAAGGTTTTGAGCTTGGAATTCCTCAGGGGTAAAGGGTTTTGAGCTTGGAATTTTGGAATTCTTCAGGGGTAAAAGGTTTTGAGCTTGGAATTCTTCAGGGGTAAAGAGTTTTGAGCTTGGAATTTTGGAATTCTTCAGGGGTAAACAGTTTTGAGCTTGGAATTCTTCAGGGGTATGACAATGAAAAACATGTATCCTCGACAGGGGGGTACGGATATTAAATGGAATAGCCCATTTCGAATTTTCAGAGTCGTGCACCAAGAAATACGCATTAAATAAACTAGCAAGAACGTCCAGAGTTAGACACAATGCAAAATGCATAGGAAACAGGTACAATTGGTTCAACATTTTCACGAAATTGTTTGAAACATTTTGCCCGCTGAGGCCCCACTCCACGAAACACGAAAGGCCCCGCCATTTTGAAAAGGATCAAGCAGCTCATTAATATTCTATTTTGTGGCTATCGACGATTGGAGATTGGACATTGGAGATTGCCGATCCAAGAACAGAGCCGAAACCTATACTCGTCTGGGGCACAGGTGCCCCAGCGAGTAAAAAGCAAGCAACGCAGTCAGTAATTGCCAAATTTGCAAGTGCTCATTTTCAACTAAAATCGGAACAGGCAAATTAGGACGAATTTCAACAGAAAACCAGTCTCAAACTTCAAAACGTGAGAGAAGTCGTGCGACCACATTAGCATTTATATTTATGTGTGCTTCGCTGTCGCCATTGGCATTGTTATAAATAAATTGTCTCACTTATCAGATCGTGTGTGCATGCAATCCTTGTTGGCGGCGGAAAGTACGAAATTTATTTCAGTTATTTCATTTGGTAAAGAACTCTACAAAAGAAGAGAGCGTTCAGAGCGTCCAGATCGTTTCGGTTTCAAACGGCAATTTAACACCGTCTTCTGTTTCGGTCTCTCAGCGAAACCTTGTAAATCGCAAAGTGTTTCGAATAGGCTTACATGCAACTGCATCTCAACATCAACCAAAAGATAATTTTCTTGAGGAACATATTATAACGTATCAAGTCTGTTTGAAATTAATGAAACTCAAGTAAAGGTTACTATAGTTTACCCAAGTCGTAATGTTGCTATTCCAACACCTCACGACAAGCAATCCCCATTGGCATAACGGAAAAAACATCTCTTCCTTCAAGTAAACAATAAACAGCCTGTTCTTGATCCATTTATAATCGAAATAAGTGATCAATTTTCGAATTTTGAGCTTATCGAGAGCCTTTGTGATGAATCACTGACCTAATTATAGAATCCAACAGCAAACAGCCAATCAGAATGCCGCGTTCGTGGGCGAACGCGGAAAGTACAAAATACCGGGCCTTGCTTGCAGGCCCACTATCAGTTCCCTTGGGCCTGCACGCGGGCTATATTTTTGGTGTTTACATACGCCGGTCATATATTTCCGGTTTGAATCACATGATGCGTTTTATCATCTCTTAGCCAATCAGCATAACATCCAGATTCTGGATGTTGAACATGGCTTTAGGTGCTGATTACATGGTGCCGAGCTGGCCCGGTTAACCGGGCTGACTCGTTTGTTTAGGACCTTACTGTGGTTTTAAAACTCGCGTAAAATAAATTTGCGATAAATAATTGGTTTATTATAGATGCAAAATCATCCTAAACCTGATTTAAAACTCATTTTGCGGCCCAAGGAAGATTTTCGTGACATTTTTCAGCCCGGTTAACCGGGCTGGCCCGGTTCATGTAATCAGCCCCTTAGAGGCGAATTGTGTCAGGCCCTCTTTCAATACCGAGGGCCTGATACTCAGGTTAACAACTTTGTTGAGAAAGTTACTTCCGGGTTTTTAACAGCGTAGTACAAATGTCACAAATCAATTATTATTTTATCTTGTAGTAAACAATCTTGGAACTACTTTTTCTTTAATACGTACTAGTCCACAATATAATTTGTCGCAGGCACTCTAGAGAAGATCACGCTTACCATCTTGTATTCTTTTTCAGCTGATTTTCCATTCAACGACAACGTTTTTATTTATATTTGTATAGTATTTGCATATCTGCATGATTGTGTTTTTCATGATGTAAATTTGAGTTAATTTAAAAATGCATGACCGATATTTGAGAAGTGAAGCGTGTGTTCTCAGTGACGACTACAGTAAACACAGAATCGTTTTGAAATAAAATTTAAGAAATAATATTCACAGTGTCACGCTCCAGTTAATACGAACCACTCAATGGGCAATGGACGATTTGCATTATAGACTAAATCTTGATCTAGACAAAAATTTCACCACAGCTTGAAAGAGCATCACGAAATTAGTAATATTCCAAAGTTTCGTTGCAAAATGTTGTAAAATGCGGATAATATAGCCATGGGAAGTTTGCCGTTTTTCAGTCATTTTGTATTACGCACGGGAAATTGACAGTCCAAATCGGGTGTTGGGAATCAATTTCCCGTTTTGTAATCTAAAATGACTGAAAATTGCAAACTTCGCAAAGCTATATTATCCGCAATTTACAACATTTCGCAATGAAAC
>CACRXK020017783.1:0-10390 GCA_902702795.2 Paramuricea clavata
ATTCAGCTTTCTAACAGTGGGTTGTTTCTTAAATTTGACCCATTGGTTCGCGGCTAATAATACGTTACGTTATTGCGATTGGAGATTAAAAAAATTGGGATGGAATAACAAATCGTTCTCATGAAATAACTGATTTTTTCATTAAAACAAAAAAATGTTGCATTTTATTAAATGGATTGTAACAATAAGTATAATTACGGCTTTTCTTCCACTATTTTTAACTCAGTTTGAAACTTCAAATGCGATATAATTTTGGCTTGGGCCATCTAAGCTGACTGACATCAACTTGCTATAATTTCTGTTTACATTACATCGCAATTCGATGACACTCTGGCTCAGACACCAGAATGTTTTGACGATTTTTAGCATTCATTTAGGATTTTCAAACAACCTGGTCTCTTTTAAAATACTTTTAATTTGTTCTTACGAGGTTTTCCAGATGTAGTGACGACAACATTAAAGTTTAAAGAAGAAAATTCTAACATTTAAACCGACTAAACAATAACATAGTAAACTTGCATAATTAAGCAGCAACTAAAAATGATAGGTTTTACTAAATCTTTTCCTGTGCAATTATTACTAGCATTGGAGACAAGGATAATAGTTTGTTTGAAAGAGAAAAGAACAGGCTTTGAAGTAAGCCTAAAAGCGTTTAACTAGAAATAGTATTTCGAAAGTTATTAAGTACAACAGATGAATTGCGTTTATTTTGATACACCCTGTATAGGTATAATATTTTGGCTTCTATGGGCTTTATTTTAATGTAAATAATTCAAAACGAAACTCTACGTAAAACGTTTTTAAATGTGAATTGAAATTAACTGCTTTTTGCCGATATTTATAAACTTCTCAACTCGAGCTTCAACTTATTACTCGCACTTTGAAATGAAACAAATTTAATTCGTACAGGACGCTAATGAAAATAATTTGCTTTCCTTTTTATCATGAACTTCTACAAAAGTTAATTTAACTAAGAAACTTTCGCAAACAATGCATAGGAAAGACTTGAACATGAAGAACAAAGTCTTTATCATTAAATACAAAGTCATACATAAACAATTGAAACAAACTTGCCCTATACATTAGGATTTATCATTCTTATCAATGTTTACGTTTAAAAATTGCAAAAAATTGTACAATTTGTTATGTGAAACGATTTTCCAAGCTTCCTTACATGTATTTTTTATATTTTTTGCCTTCTTCACTCCTGGCAAACAGCCATATTTTGAGATCAGTGATGACCACCCACCCAACACTCCAACATCGTTGGTGAGCGTCCGCGGTCATTGATGAACTTTAGACTTCGCTAATGCTTTCGTTTCCCCGGGTGTAAATAGCCGGGGGGAATTAGTACCCTCGCACAGCGCTTCGCGCCGTCGGCTCGGGTATTAACGTTATCCAATCAGATGCGTTTGAAATATCCAATCAGGGCGCTATAAAACGCGGGCGGTGAAACGGAGATAGCGCCACTGATCTTTGTGTGATGCGCGTACCCCCATATACATTAATTCATAATGTAAATAAAAATGGAATTGGAATGTTTTAATATACAAAAAATAGCTGAAAAACAAAAGTAAAAAATGTTTTCTGCACATTCCTAAACAACTTGATGAAGACATAGTTGGATTCATTTTCTGTATTTTTGATAAAGGAAAAAGGGCTTTAAAGATTCACAATGAGCGAAATAAAAAATTTAAAAAGGAATCGAGCTGATCAATGTGGGCATATTCGAAATACGAAAATTTTGGTATGAAATGGGATAAACATTTTCACAGTAAGAATATTCTGACATTGCTTGGCTACTATTTTTTCCAAAATTGACCATCCACAGGGATCTATTCTGGGCCGGCTACTGTTTTTACTCTACATAAATGACCTCCCAAAATGTCAGTTGGTATCGAATGGGCGTTTATTCGCCGATGATACCAAGTTTCGCCGATGATACCATTAATGAATCTACGAGAATTACGGAGACAACATTCACACTGATAGACTTAATACTTACAAATAAACCTGAATATATTTCGACTGTTGGTGTGGTAAAGCTAAATAAATAAATAAAAACACCTTGGTATATCCGAACATAGCTTAGTCTATGCTGTAAGGAAATTTGAATTACCTAAATCTAGACCAACTATAAAAGAAGTCCGAATCGCAGTTCCGCGCTGATTTACTGCAGGTACCCTGGGACACGATTTGCTACGATGATCCCAATACATGCATGGGTTATTATTATCAACAAATCTAGCTGTAGTATTCTTAAATTTAAAAGTTTGAACACTCCGCATCAGAAAAAGGCTTTCAGTCTATTATAAACGAAAAGAAGGACGTTTTTCATAAATCTCACAACTGACGCAGGAAATCACTTATTTATCACGCCGAATACCGAAGCTATTCGATGTATAAATATTCCGATTTAAATATTTAAACAAAGTGTAAACATTGTCATTGTAAACATTTAGTAATCGTGGTTTCGCCATTGATAAATTCCATACGAGATCAAGTAAAACAACTACACGATCTAGGAGTCAGTGCTGTGTCATTATTAAGTTGAATCGAGAGCGATGAAGAAGCGAAGGCATTGGAACATTGAGAGAAATATTCTGACTGTATTATATGGCACAGCAGAGTCATTGTTGAAGACAAAGTGTATAGATAGCACAACGTTTTGTGCTTTGGCTATATTGATTGATGCGTGAAGCTCATGTCAGTATGTATTATAATAAATCCTAAACATGTGTTCGCATTTGTAATTCTCAAAGCCACAGGAATCGATCGGCTTTGACCATTCTATTAAATAGTCGTTATTTTTTAGAGGCTCTAGATCCTTGGAAATGGCCATTTCAGAGCCCTATCTACCTATATCAGTACGGACAGTAACCTGGTTGAGCGAAACATGCAGTGCGTTTTTTTAATATATTAATGCGATGAGGGCACCAAAAAATTTGGATCCGTAAGACTAGGCAAGTTAAAAGTTCGATCCACACTTGTTTTTATTTTAATTGACACTTCCATGAAAATTTATCAGAACAAATATAATAACAAGCTATATCAATGAATCAAGCAAAACTGTAACTAACAATATTTAGAAAGAATTGTCCTACTATCAAAATTTTAAAGTCGCAACTGTTAATCAAAGGAGCCAAAAAAGGCCCTTCTACGTTCGTGACAGGCTGCAAATTTATTTGCAATTCCATGCTGTCAAGATCATCAAACTCTGACTGGTAAATGTTTAGCAGTATGATATTGTTTAGTCTTTCTTGCCCCATCGTCGCGCGAAGGTACGATTTCAGTCTCCTGAGCATTGAGAACGTACGTTCCGCCGTGGCAGCTCTTAAAAGTAGTTGTTCAATATCTCGAAGCAACGTGAAGCTTTTCTGGTCAAATCGCCGAACAAGTTCTTGATACACAAGATCGAGAACTTCAAAATATTGCTGGCGGTGAAATGCTTTTGGGCTGCCGAAGTCATGCCCTGGAGCACCATCATCAAATCTTGCTGGTACTTTTCGTTGCCGCGCGAGAAATGGAGCTTTCGTGTTACCTTTGGACTCCTTTACTACGCGGTCGTAGAAACCGTTAAACTCTTTATCTGAACGCATGCGCTTGTAATAATTGCCAGTAAGATTGGAAGAATTAATAGCCTCTTGGATGTTGGAATCTTTACTCTGCAAGGTTCGAGAAATTCTTCACCGGGACTAAACACAAGGTAGGACAATCTTAAACCAAACAGAGTTGAGAACTTCTTGAGTCTTCTAAGCATACCATCTGCTTTCAGAGCAACATCTCCACCTTCGTCAACAACATCGTTGCAGGTTTCTTTTAGAGCCTCGTAGTTGTCCAAGACAGCTTTAATAGCGTCACTTCGAACTGTCCAACGAGTTGGGCAAAAAGGTTTAAGATTCTGGTGGCCACAAAAGATTGTTTCCTCATCTTCCATTTGCTTTTCATTGAAGATTTCAGCCCTCTTTGGCGATTTGTTGACAGTATGGACAGCTTCCCGGACCAAGTCTAAGGCATCTTGTATCAGACGAAATGACTTGCACACATCTTGCAAACACAAATTAAGGCTATGGGCCAAGAAGTGAACTGGTATTGCCTGTGGTTCCTCTTGCTGAATTTGAGTGGAAACACCATTAAATCTACCACTCATCGCCGCAGCTCCATCATGTCCTTGGCCACGACACTGATTTAAAGGTAAAATACAACGAACGAGAACATCCTTTAGGTGAGATACAATTGAATCAGCTGTGCAACTTGAAATTTGGAATAGACCTAACGGATCTTCGTAGATGTTATAATACTCATCTACCTAGCGACAGCAAATTAAACAACCAATTGCTCCTTATTGGAGATATCTCTAATTTCATCTGCCATAAGACAAAACTATCCTGCCTCGCGGATTTTTACAAGAATCCCACGCAGAACTTCTTGGCCCATTATAGAAATGATTTCATTTACAATTTGAGGAGACTAATAACGCTTTAACTCCAACCACTTTGAAATTTCTGGGACATCTTCGCCCTAGTTTTCAACATTTGATATAGGTTTCCGTCTTTATCTTTATGTCCTAAAATTATATTTAAATAACCTATAAAACATGCCAAGTGTACATGTATTGGTTGTGTGGACAACCAAATCAAATAATCAATAACAGCCTTCTTGTCTCTTACCTCGTAAAGGCATTTCTTGTCAGAAGATATTTAATGGAAGATATCTCTTTTTTCAACAATGTGCGGTGCAATGCTTGAGAATTTTCAAGTTCAGTTGCTAACTTACTAGCAACTGAAGGTTGATGCATTAGGATAATTTTCTCCATGCTTTCCTTATGACATTGGCTACTCTCATGTTCTTTAAACCGCTGAAGAGATTTCTTCCAATTACCAAAACTATCCAGAGTGAAGGCTTTTTCTTGCTTTGAACTGAATGTCAACAATCCTTTTTGCTTAGCTTTTAGTGGCAGAAGACCAAATAGCTTAATTGTGCCACATAATGTAATCCAAGAATAATTATTTTTCCAAACAACTTGAAATGTGCTAACCCGAAATTTTTTTCCAACACCAGAAGCTTGAGATGTTTTTTCCAGGATAGTTTTAGAACGTGGTTGAAAAGGTTCGCTTGAGTCTTCAGCACAACATATATTTTTGCATTTAGCACTACCCTGGAAAATGAATTTCGTATGTGAATGATTAGCTGACATTAAGTTTGAAACCTAGCAGTTAATACGTAAAATCCAGTACAATATAAGTTATGTTTGAAATACTTGACCTGTATATACAGTCTTTATAGTACTGATAAACTTTATATATAGATTATAGTCTTTATGTAGAAATTATAAATATACCTGATGATCATTAATATTTTTATCCAAGACTGTTATTGGTTGGTGTTCTTCACCAAAACTTTCGTCTGCAATATAAGTATAAAGTAAAATATATAACTTAGATATTTTAACACATTCTTCACTTTAGGATTTAGTGATTTACTGGCTTATAAAACAGAATATGCAATATGTTGAGTCGCTAAAGTCATAAATATACTATACTACCCGTATACTATAAATTAAAAACGTAAAAGCACCTACCTTGGTTTGCCGAATCGCTAAGGTCTCTACGTTCGGTTTCTTCATCAGAAGACGCGGAAAGAGATGGGTTATCATCCTCCGATCCTGTTGACTTTCTAATTCTTTGCATTTAGAAAACTCTTTAGAACGAGAACGGCCAGCACTCATATTTTATTCATATTTTGCTTGCGATTGCGCTAGATGATAACACTTAACGAAGCAATTGGCGCTTCCTAACACATCAAAACTCCGTGATAAAACAAATAATCGCTCAAAAATTAAACTCGCGATGAAAGAAAAATGTTATCCATGTAAATTTTGATCACAGATACGTGTATTACTAAAATGTATACACAATACACGTACTTTTAACTATACAACAATAAATTTCCGAAATACATACTGTAGGTATATTATTTTGCATTTCGTGAGCCTTGATTTAATGTAAAATTTAACTTGAAACGCTTCGTAAAATGTTTTGAAATGTTCATTCCACTAAACTACATTTTGCCAATAAACTGTTTTTACTTCATAAAACATAATAAGTTTAATACAAATTAAACAAATTGTTAGGCCAACTTCAGTTCAGTCTTCAAATCAATTTGTTCTTCTCAAATTAAACGGTAATTTGTGAAACTTAGAGCTTCGTTGAAAAGGAAAACAGTTCATGTTTTTAGGCAAAAAGTTAATAAAGTAACAAAATTCGTAAACATTAAATATTCAAAGCAAACTTGCCGTATATTTCACGATTTCCCATAGTAAATCAATTCTTCTCATTTCTTCAAACAAAATTGCTTCAAGCGTGTTGTATATGAAACGATTTTCCAAATATATGTCTTTTAAAATTGAAATCTTGCTTATCCCACTCCTATAAGCAATCAGCCATATTTTTGAGATCAGTGAGGATGACCACCCATTCAAGATCGTTGGTCACGCCCGCGATCATTGATGAACTTTAGACTTCGCTAATGCTTTCGTTTCCCCTGGTGTAAATACCCGGGGGGAATTAGTACCCTGGCTCGGGGAAAATATTAACGACTATTAAAACATGACCAAGCCCGATCGATTCCTGTGGCTTTGAGAATTACAAAAGCGAATACATTTTTAGGATTTATTATAATACATACCATTCTTTAATCACACGAGCTTCATGCATCAATAGCCAACGCAGAAACCATTTTGCTATACGTACACTTCGTTGTTAAGCATTCGTCTCCATCGATCGATCTTCAACAATGACTCTGCTGTGCCATATTGATACAGTCAGAATATTTCCCTCAATGTTCCAATGCCTTCGCTTCTTCATCGCTCTCGATTCAACTTAATGACACAGTACTGACTCCCAGATCGTGTAGTTTTTTTACTTGATCTCGTATTGAATTTATCAATGGCGAAACCACGATTACTAAATGTTTACAATGACAATGTTTACAATTTGTTTAAATATTTAAATCGGAATATTTATACATCGAATAGCTTCGGTATTCGGCGTGATAAATAAGTGATTTCCTGCGTCAGTTGTGAGATTTACGAAAAACATCCTTCTTTTCGTTTATAATAGACTGAAAATCCTTTTTCTGATGCGGAGTGTTAAACTTTCAAATTTAAAAATACTACAGCTAGACATGTTGATAATAATAGCCCATGCATGTGAAGGTCATTGAAGGTCGATCTTCCAATTATCGTGTAGATGGTCGTGATTGGTTAATTGCCGGGAAGTCAAATGTATAGCGAATGTGAGGTGGGGCCTTTCTGCCACTAACTACGTCTGCGAAAGAGGCTACTAGCTACCCCTCTAGGCTTGGCAATATATAGGCATGACATATACCTACCCTTTTAAGAAACTCCACTTTCGTTCTTTGCAGCTCTTCTTCTACTCTTTTCAATTTTATTTCCTCTTCCAAATCCTTCTTCACTGTTTCCATTTTATCTTCCCACAACCTCCTCTTCTTTTCCTCGTCTTCTTTCCAGATTTTCTCGAGCACATCGGCGGCTGATTGAAACTCTTTGCCTTGTTTGCGTAGCAACCGCCACACTGGTATGTAGCCCTCAGGTGGTCCGCGGCCGATAATAGCCCAGGTCGACTTGTACTCCAAGAGCTGTGCAAACGTCACAGGGTTAGATGCCAACGGACCGACGACCTCAACTGAGAATCTATAGGTGGCGTTATTTTTCTCCGCCTGACTTGCTTCAATTTCGCCTGAAGAACTGTGGTGTTCGCCGGTTACGCTGCCTCCTATCAAAAAGGCTCCACCAAAGTGTCCACCCGCGGAAATTGTACTTTGTAGTCTGGCCTCGGCTGCCATGGTGAACTTGGACGTTTCGATGCTGGTGTCACTCTCAGCGTCTGCGATGCTGCAGAAAATTCCACCCAACTTGTGGACTCCGGAAGGTATGTGGCTACCATATAATGTCATGAAGGAACGTGCTTTGTTCTGACTCTCTCTGCCCCTTCCAATATCTGTAGCAAGTTGTAGTGCAGGTTTGGTCAAATTCATCTTGTCTTCTTCGATTTGGAATTGCTTCATCGTTATAGAATAGTGCTGCAGGACCGACACGCTGGTACACGAGGATTTCACTGTACGTTGGCTTGTCCGTTTGAATTCGGATCCGAACGAACCCTCTGCGAGAAAATAGCCACCGAATCCATTTATAGCAGCGCCGACATTGCTGCTTGTCGACTTTATGGTTGAGAAAAAATTGGTTGCGGCTCCTTTAGAGGTAAATCTCAAAAAACTGCATCATCGTCATCATCGTTATGGTCATCATCATAATTAACATCATCATCGTCATTTTGCCATGAAATAAAAGAAAACAAAAACAAAAACGAAAACAAAATTTAGGCGATATGCACACGATGTCGTTTTCCTTAGCGTTTTAGATTATTTTAGGTAATATGAATATCCATAAAAGTATACTACAAACCTTTTTTGACTGCGTTCACCCGCCCCAAACATGTTCACGTCTGTCGGTACCAACAAGATAGGCTGACCCGCAGGTCTCGGAGACTCGTACTCAGAATGATAGATGCCACAGAGGGCACGTCCTCCACTGGCTTCAGTAACAAGATCCACGTCGCTTTTTTCGTTTGATACAAATTCTGAATCTATAACTTTGCTCTTCTGCTCGATTATTTCGTTCAGCTCCTTTAACAATTCGCTCGGGGCTATATTTTCAAACGAGTCAGGTGGCAAATCAAGAGCATGTAAAACAGCTACGAATCTGTCTTTCATATCTTTCTTGTTGCTCGACGCTTGCACGCTTTCTTGTGCTTCATTCATCAGTTGCTTGGCTTTCTCTAGGTTTCCTTCGTCCTTTTTCGCTGATATTAATTCCTCGGTTTCTCTCTCGACTAACTCGGGGGGCAATTCTTGCTGCTTTGCACCCTTAGCCTTGCTGATCCACTCCAAGCCCTGTTGAGCGACAGATTTTAGCTGGTTCAATATTTCATCTGTTTCGCCGCTTTCCTGGCCCTCGCGTGGCAAAGGTTCAATCGCTTCGGATATTTCACTAGGCTTTTGCATTCTATATGATGAAATGAACCCTAAAAAAATTACAGTACATGGTAATTAACATAATGTACAGGCGCTGAGTTGCATGTCAGACACGATATCTCGAAACCTATTGGTTGGTACAGCCTGCGCTCGAACCAATTTTTCTTTTCATATTTTATAACATTTTATTTGAATTTGTAATGATAGCACTTAAGAATATTTATAGTGTTTAGTGCTTTATAAATGAATAAATTATCACTATTTATTATTAATATAATATCTCGACATTTGAATATAGTAAATGTAGGTATAAAATATCGCAACTGGTTGAGGAGAAGGGCAAGGCGTTATTTGCAAAAATTGTGAAAGATCCGGATCACGCCTTACATAACCTACTCAGAAAAGAGATCCAGAACTTTAAGAGAACGAAAACACTCTTTTATCCTACCAATGATCAAAACTGAACGTTTTAAACGCTCATTTTCAAATAGATGCCTATTTGACTATTTTAATTAGCTATTTTAACTTTTTTAATCACTATAAAATAATTCTGTTGTAATTCTACTTTTAACCATTGTAATTATATTTTAACTCAATTGGAATTGTAAAGGCACACGTTTGTTGTGCCTCCTTCCTATTTAATAAAGACTTTATTGAATTTCTTACGTATATATACAATTGTAAATCTCACTACTGACTTAGGTAATTTACAATTGGCTACATGAATCACAGAGTACTACATATGTACTATTTACAGTAAAAATAAGAATAATATGGGTATAGGATTATATATATTATTATTTGTAGTTATTAATTTAAAAGTTTAACAATTCAGGGTTTGTCAACTCGACAGCAAAAAATATAGTACGTCGCTATAATGGCATAAGACGTCATCTTTTTTATGCAGTAATATTGCTGCTTTTTATCCATTCCTATAGTGTCTAACATTTCTAAAAAGGTGAAGCATTCTTTGTCAAACATACCGAGAGAACTCATTGATAGATTTACAAATTTAACAGAACAAAAGTGACCCCTTTGATCTTCAATTAGGTCTTATAAATAATAAAGAAACATATGAACGGGTGAAGAGCTAACTGTAATAACCATAACTGGGCTAATCTAGACAGTTAGATATTCACAGGAATTATCTTATGAAATATGTATAGCACTGGATCGGAGAATTGATAATAAATTAGTATACATAAAAAGATAATAAATAATAAATATAAGGAAAGATAGATCACGTCCTCAAAAGTTGGACAATATTAAAAATAAAAAATAAGTATGGATAGATAAACTGTCAAAAACCGGAGAGTAGGAGAAAATTTCTAAATAA